>JAKUCM010002850.1:0-31415 GCA_023374145.1 Lepidium sativum | reverse complement strand
TTATTTACAATACAGAAAATCAATTTTAGAAACAAAGAAAACACTCAAGAAAATCAAATTTTCTGAAACTAAGGTAGTAATTTGTAATTGTAATTAAGATATTAGGATTTGGGGTCATTGCCAGTTTGCTTGTTGCTTGGCTAGTTTTAAGTTGATTTAGTTTGGTTCATGTCTGTTGCTTGTTTATGTTTAGTTTGATTTTGGTTCTTGGGTCTTTGTTTGTCACATTCATTCTCTATTGATATCTCTAGCTTATCTTAGGATTCTCATAGTCCTATTGTTGCTAATTCTACTTTGTGTGTTTGCTTGACAAATCTTAGCACTCATCAGGCAGTCCATCCAGGATGAATTCAACTTGATCTTCATGATTGAGTGTTTTGCCTAGTAGCGATAGCTGATCGAACATGGTGGTCAAGCCTTGTAGAAATTCATCGATGGTTTTGCTGTCTTTTATCTAATTTTTCAGCTGTTGTTTCAATTGTTTTTCAGGTAGGTTGGGCATATGTCTATGCCTAAGTACTCCAAATATCTGCAGATTATTGGGTGCGAGAGGAGAAGGTTTTTATATATTCATCAAGAGAGCTATACATCAGCGTTATATATAGAGACTATACATGGAACTCTAGGTTAAGAGATAAATGAGAGTTGCCTTATTCTAAGATACAAAATATTATACGGTTAAATGCATATCAATCAATCTCTTGATTGATTCCTTAGCAACTCATAGCTACCATTTCAAAAATACAACAATACATGTTTCACATTTGTTGGGGTTACTATGAACTTTGATATCATGTTAGAAATTAGTCAAAATTAACTGACAATAAGTGAAACAAGACATTAACAACATTACCTCTCGTGAGTTGCAACAATATGTAGAAGTATGAGTTTCCAATACAAAACCAATTGGCAATAAGTGGAGAGACCCTTATCTTATATATAGTAGATTAGAATGGTCCCAACTTCCAATATGAGACAATTACATTCTAATACACCCTCTTGAGACGATATGTGGTATAATTAAACATCTCGAAATACCACAACATACGCATCAACATGATACATGCATGTTGGGCTAGACCCACAACAGACACATATTCTCATGCATGTCTAATGGGCCAAAATCATGAGCTCTAATACCATGTAGAAATATAGGCTTCTAACTTAAAACCAATTGACAATAAGTGGAAAAACTTTTATCTTATATATAGTATATTAGAATGGTCCCAATTTCTGATGTGGTACAATTACATTCTAACACAATATTTTATAAACATATATATATATATGTATATATATATATATGCGGATGAAGGAAGAAACCTTTAGCTCTTCAAGCAACTCGTTGAACTTTAAAAAAGTGCACCACCAACCTTAACAGTGCCAATAATATAATTACATATTTGACATATTTTGTAAGGAACTTAATCAGCTTAGAATGCTTGTCGCAGACCCACTATCTAGGAATGCTTGTCACATAGCTAAAAATCAGCTCATAAACATAGTTCTTGTGAAAATATAAGAGACCTGCAAATTGCTAATCAAGCATATATACTTACAATGCTAACAACAAATTCAACTAGGGATAAACATACAAATAAATACCCAGCGAAATGGTCTTGGTAATAATTGTAAATGGTCTTAATTATGAGACTAATTGATATACACATTTTTAGCACGTCTTAGGAGCATCATTTAGGTATATTATACATATATTTTGATACATTCTCATATAGTTGGAGTCTAGATAGTATCATTCATACATATTCACATGCATCTGCATACATACTACGTTTTGTGAGTTTTCAGGTACTAGATGCGGGCACGATCGAGTCTGTTTTGGACAAGGAAGAACCACAGATCGAGCCCAAATCAAACCTTAGCTCGAGTCCAGACACGCGCCAGCTCGAGTCCAGACAAGCGTCAACTCGAGCCCAGATCGAGCTCCACCACGCGCCAGCTCGAGTCTCCATCTCGAGCTTTCACACGCGCCAGTACGATCCGCACGCGCTTCAGCCCGTGGACACGCGCGCACACAAGCTCGAGATCACACACTCGAGCTCAACTCGAGTACACACTCACGGAGGGCCAGTTCAGATGCACTACTGCTCTTTTCACTATTGGGCCAAACCGAGGCCAAAATCCACTGTGCATTAGGCCGAATTTATATAGGGTTTTGCTATGTGTTTAGTATAAATATTCTTACATGTTGCAAAACCTGAACCCTAGTTTTTACAATTGATTTTTCTTGCGAACTTAGAGCTTTGAAATAAAACGCACCCTTCTTATTTCAAGTTTATTTTTATGCAATTCAGTTTTACATTAAGCGTTGATTTCATACTTTGTTCGAGTTCTTTATTGATACATTCAAACCTTGAATTCATGTTTGTTGTTAAACTCATACATTCTGAGTAGTCACCTAGAGTTCCTAAGGATGAGTTAGGTCTGCGTGACACTTAGGTTTTCTAAGGCGCTTAAGGTTAGATTTATGTAAGTATTTTCTGATTTGGTGTTATCATCACTAGCTTCATTCTGATCAACTGAGGCTTGTTCTGAGACGCTCTAGCACTGATGGGTGTTTGGTAGAGCGTCTGACTGAACCACTTCAGAGACTCACATGCTCATCTCGAGGGATCGAATGTCTGAGGTGTGAATCGGCGCTAAGCGAGTTGATCGTTCATTCCGACTAGATTATCAAACGCCTATGGCGATAGGGTCTGTTAGTAGTCTACTCGAGTTTGTTTACCACGAGAGTGGATTCATTATTTGTGTTCTCATTGTCTAGAGACTAGCTCTATTGAGTGATATCAAGCGCCTAGTTAACTCAAGAGTCACGTTGACCCATGAAACTCACTCCTCAGGATCCTGTTTTCTGACCCTGTGTTAATTCTATTTGATACTCTATTGTTTATTGCTCTGTTCGAATTATTTACAATTGCACTGCTTTGTCTATTTTTGTTTTAAAGGTTTGAATTAGGTTGTTAGAGAAACCACACTTGTGATTGGCTTGAATTTTGGTAGTTAAGTGCATCCTGATTGATAATTACATTCCCAGTTGGATTGACACCTATTATACTACAACCGACATACAAGTATAACAAGATTTGACAATAGAGTAAAAATCCTGTTATCACTAATATACGAACCATTCTTGTTCAGTTTACGGAGGAGCTTCTTTGCGACAGAATCTACTATTGACCTTCCAACACTAGTAGAATATTTCGGTATAGTCATGAAAAAACCACGATTTGTTCGTGGCAGATTTAAAATCAGCCACGGAAAATCAACAAAAGCTACGAAGTGAGATTCTATGATTGTTTCGTGTCTAAATACTCACGATTTAACCACATAGTATAACGTGTCCAGCGTAGCCACGATTTAGTCACTATTATTTCATGGTTGATATAGTCACGAGAAAAACTCGTGGGCAAATGTGTCACTTTAGACACGATTTACCCACGAAAGCTTTCGTGGCAAATGGAATTTTCTACTGAGTCAACGCCTGTCAAATCGGTGTCGGGAGGATAATAATATCTAATGTTTGTCACGACAGGAAAAGTGACTATTTTGTGACTAGTACTTTGCCACTTTTTGTTTTGTATGGCTATTTCGTGACTAAACCTTGCCACGCAGCACAATATATGGCTATTTCGTGGCTATAATAGTCACAAAATGTTTTCGTGGCAAAACAGTGTTTATGTATTATTGTCTTTCCACGACAAAATCTCTTTGGCAACCCACATCTCTTATATTTCTAACACTTCCTCCTATCTTTCTCTTCCATTCCTTACACGTTTTTATGCAATTTATTCTCTAAAATGTCTCACTATTTTAAATCAAGAGAATGGATGGATCGACATATTGACCCGTTAAGAAATTGTGTATCTGAAGAATTTATAGAGGGGATCAACGTTTTTCTTACATTTGCTTGTAATCAAGCTTCTTAACAAGAGCTAAACACTTTATTGTGTCCTTGTGCACGGTGTAAGAATCGAAAGCAACGTGATGCAAGAACTGTATCCAAACATCTTTTTCGTGTGGGATTCAAGGGGAATTATTATGTTTGGTCTAGTCATGGAGAAGATTCTTATGATGTTGGCGAATCATCAACATCAAACCAATTTACCGATGAAGAAGTAATGGGATTTGAGCAACCTGAAAATTTTCAAGTTCCGGTTGGGATCTACGAAAATTTTCCGTATGTGAGTGATAACATGGGAGAAAATGTTGCAGATTCTCATATTTTGGAGAATACGGTGGAAGCAACCAACAAAAGGCCGTATAATGACACTGTTTTCAAGCTTTTGAAAATGCTAATCAACCCCTATATGATGGATGCGAGGAAGGAATTTCTCAATTGTGGTTGGCTTCTAATATTCTTAAAGCAAAAACCGATTACAATTTGCCTGAAGCATATATCGATGAGTTATCACAGACATTTAGAAAAGTTCTTCCGAAGGAAAATAAAGCTCCAACAGCATACTATGAGATAAAGAACGACAAAGCGAGGATAATTGTATGCTCTTTTGGAAAGGGAACGACAAAGAGTTAATACAATGTCAGTTCTGTAAAAAAGATAGATATCACTCAAACAATGGCACCAGAAAAAATAAACTGAAGCAATGAGTGTTTTATATGCCAATTACGGAGCGGTTGAAGAGACTATACCAGGTAGAGAAGACTGCATGTAAGATGAGGTGGCACGCTGAGCATATATGTCCCGAAGGAGCCTATATATTTCTCACGAGGATATTGTTTCCATACTCACACACATGGGCAACATAAAAAAACTCAACACTATGGTGTCTTTGTTCGTGGAACCACATAGACAAATTATTACGGGTTAATTGATGATATAATGATGATTGAATACCATGGTTCGGTTGGGTTGAAGGCCATGATATTCAAATGTAGGTGGTTCGACACAAGAGAGGGTCGTGGAGTACGCACACATCGTTCAGGTCTTGTTGATGTGGCACCATTGAGGCAATATGGAATATATGATCCTTTTATATTATCTGGAAATTGTGATCAGGTTTGCTTTATTCCTTATTCGCGCGTGCGTCGTAACTCAGCAAATGAATGGTGGGCGTGTACACAAGTGTTGCCACACGGTTTTCATGAAGGTCCAGAAGTTATGCTAACTGCATTACAGGACAATATACCAAAGCAGGTTATAGGACCAGGTCAAATGCTGCGGGTAGAATCTCATGCCGTGGAAGATGCCTCAGATTACGATACATTAGTTGGAGATCCTCCAAATGACGAGTATGTAACAGAAGATGAATTTGAAGATGCATGTGGTAATTCTGATTCAGATTCGGGTTGTGATTCTGATTCAGACTCAGATAATTTATTATATGTGTTTTGAATTGAAACATTGGTATCGATTCAAAACGTTTTTAGTTCGATTTTTAAAAATTAGTATAAAATTATTATAAAAATTTTGATATCATAAATATTATAAAATGACCACCTATTAATAAAAATTACAAAAATCAACACAGTGTGGGCCTTACTCATTTGGCGCCAAATTTTCGATCCAAAATTTTAAAAATTCCCGGCCCACATTTGTCGGCCCAAATAATGTGCAATTGTTGATGGGCTTAACATCTCTTACCCATCAACAAAACGCGAGGTGAGAGACTTCTAGAGACACAGAGTCTTCTAGGTTTTGCGAGAGAGAGAGAGAGTCGAAGCGTCGAGGAGAGAGGCGAAGTGTCGAAATCTTTTTCCGGCGATGGAGACTCCGAATCAAAGCCGTACAGCCACTCCGTCAGGTAAGTTCTTCCATCCTCGGTCTTCAGTATACCCTCTCCGGCTTTCTTCGTGTTATTTCATTTTCAAATCGACAATCCCCCATTTTAGGGTTTTCAATTTCATGACTTTCAATCTATGTTCGCTTCATTTCTTTGTTCAATACTCCCTATTTTACAGATTTCATGACTCATTTTTGTCTTCATTTCTTTTTCCAGTTAATCGAACCACGAAGACCAAAGCCGACTATCTCTTGTGGAAATTCCATATTTATTTCCACCTTTATGTTCTGTTTACCGTCTCTTCTGCTTTGTCTTTTGCCAATTTAGTTTTGACCCAAAATTTTAGGGTTTTGGATCTTGGTGTGGATGACCCATTTACGCTCTGTTTACGTGATCTTTTGCTTTGTCTTTTGATGATTTTATCATCTTTCTCATTCCTTTTATATTTACTTGATCTTCTTCTCAGTCTTTTGATATATTTAGTTGATGCAGTTTTATATCGTTGGTTATTTTCAGGTGCAGTTTCAAGGAATAATATGCCTCGAGGAGCTATTCGATGTACAAGCAATGCCTTTTCATCAGCTGCAAACAATTACACCCGTCTTACACTAGAGGCATTAATGAATGCTCCTACCCGAATTTATCAGCCACACCTTCATCCAAATAAACTCGATGGTGCTTTATGGTAAGTTACATCCCTGTCAATAGTGCATAACACTCTATAAGAATTTATGACTATTTCTCTTAATTTTTTTCTGTTAGGTTTGGTATTGATGATTCTCTTTACAAATTTGTTTGGACAACTTGGCAAGGTTACTACATGGGACCTTGGAGTAGTTGGAAATTTGTTCCTCAAGAGAGGAAAGATAAATGGTGGCAAACTTTTGTGGTAAGTGTTCAGCCTCCTTATTTCATGTCTTCCACTTCGTCATTGCAAATTACTAATGTCTTCCAATTTGTAGCAAAACTACTACTGGGAATCGAAGTTTGATGATTTGGTCTACAACCTATGGAAAAAACATACCCAAGAGACAATATGTCAAAAAGTCAGCAAGAGGAAGAGGGAAAACAAGAAACCATCGTTCATAAATGATGATGATTGGATGCAGCTTTTGGAGACTTGGGCAACTGAACCGGCTCTTAAAAGGAGCAAGTCAGCTGCTGAAAGTCGTATGTCTGACTCTTATGGCAAAGGGATCCACAAACGTTGTTCAGGTCCTCAGAATTTTTTGAAGATTGAATATGATATGGTAAAATTTCTTGTTCTTTTCTGTAACTAGTTTATACAATCTGTAATATCTTTTTGATTCTTTTATGTCTTGACAGATGGTTAAGTCTGGTTCTAATGAACCACCACCTTACACAGAGCTGGTACGGAAAACGCATATGCGAAAAGATGGAACATTTATTGATGCCAGAGCTTAGTCAATTGTACTTGAAGTTGAGGAAGCTGTTACACAATTGACAGCTGAAGATGAATCTCCAAATGGTACCAGTCAAACAAGCTCAACCGGTACTACTCGTAACGTACTAAACCAAGAATATATTAAGGTACTCTTCTATTGTACTGATACATCTGAATGATTTAGTAATTGCAAGTCTGTGTGTTAGATTAGTAAAAGTCAATTAGTAGTCAATATATGTGTGCTGAAATGAAGCTTACGGTTATTTGTTTCTTCTGTTATGAACATTACATAAATTTGTTTTGGTTTTTGGTTTTCTTTTTGGACAGCGTGGTCAATCTTCTAGAGGAAGGATATATGGAATATGCAGTGTTCAGTTCAGAGAATTACAGCCAAAGGAGTCTATACCGGCTTCTCTTATATGGAGCCTTGACATGGACATGCGATTATCCTCATTGGAGACTCACTTTGAATCTGTCAACAACAATGTAGAGACCCTCAAGACAGATATGATGACCATCAAAGAAGACATGGTAACATTGAAGAGTGAATTTAAGGCTGACATGTCCACAGTCAAAGATGAGATGTCAGCAACAAGAGTTGCCTTAAACATGATACTCCAAACACTCCAACAGACTTCTCATCGTCTTCCTCTCACAAATAGTGCTGTCTCAGCAAATGCAGTTCCTGACACAGCAACAACTTCATCTCCCCTTCTGCCATCAACAACCTCTGCTCTACAAGATCAAGAAGGTCAAGAACACCAATCTGATCTACATATGTGGTGTGCTTCACTTTTATGACTTCAATTAACAATTGTGTATGTAATGTATACTTTTAATTGACTCTTAATCTATTTAAACGATATGTAATGTTTTGGTAATGTATTATATACTCTTTTGGTAATCTTTTTATAATATCGATTCCGTTTGTACGATTCAAATTATTTTTTTTCTTTTCATTTGCACTACGCCACGAGAAACAAGGTGGCATTTCCGTGTCTAAATATTAATTACGACTTATACACTAGAATATAGTGATCAAAACCGTGGCTTAATTGACACGGCCAGACCACTACGAAAACGTGACAAAATGACTAGCCACGTTTCAGTCACTAAAATTTCGTGTCTATGTAGCCACGTTATTGTCACAATAAATCTGTAACCAAATAGCCATTGTGATTTTACGTTACTATTTCGTGGGTACAATAGTCACAGAGTTTTAGTGAATAAACCGTAACTATGTAACCACGAATAGTCACGGTAAATTTTAGTTATGATCCTATAGACACGATTTTTTTCCGTGACTAAACGTGTCTATTTGGTTATATAGCCACAAAATTTTATGCTTAGTCATGAATAAAAACGTGGATATACTCTATTTTTTTACTAGTGCAAGGTATTCGAAAATGCTAATAAAATGTCAAAAGAGAAGATTCAAGTTACGTCTAGACTCTGTAATATCCTCAAAATCTCCTTATGCTGGCTTTTTTCACAAAGAGAAAGTAGATAACTTTCCTGTAATAGACATCGGATTTGTCCAATAAATAACTCTTGAAAGCTTTTGATAATTTTTAGAACAAGCTTCATTGATGTTTTCTTGGTCTTTGATCTGGATCCAAATAAGCATTTCATAGTAACCAAATCTTGCAAATTCTGAAGAAAAATCAGAAATTTATTTTCTGTCTCTAACCGTTTCGAAAATCATATAGAATCCTTCCACCTATTTTCTTATCAATCAAGAGCTTAAGAAGTGGACCATAAATTTCTTCTTCTACAAAAAAACCTTTTTATTCTGTGGATGCCATAAGTTCAAAAACCTTTGCGAGCTGATCAGTAACATATTCTTCATCATTGCTTCGTTGAACATTTTCTATGTTATATAGAATCACTGCTTTACACTCTTCTCCACTCACTTCGAATCCTAATGACCTTAGCGTATGTAGCGCTAATTGACTTGAAGTTTCAGTACCAGTTTTGAGAGCAAATCTTAGTTTCGTAGATGCACTTATTTTAAAAGTATATTCAGGTGATTGTTGTTGTGAAGCTTCATTGAAAGTATCTACAAAGCACAACGAATTAATCAACACGCAATATAGTAGTATAGATTTAACTCACACCGAAAAATTCCATAAAAAATTGAGGATTTTCAAATAGTTATATATTATTGCCCAAAATCACAAACCTAACCGATGTGGATACAAGAAATTAAGTCGAATGATATATGGTTTTTGAATGAATTTAAAAACCATATTTAAAGTTTTTGAATTTAAAAACCATATTTAAAAAACAGATATTGAATTCTTTTTTTAATATAGATGGCTTTTAACCTAGTGACATGTGGTAAGTACACACAAATATATTTGCACAATCGAGTTCTACTGTTTAAAAACTTGCCTACTCGACCGGTCAGTTGTGTCCCAATGTTGACCAAAAAACAAGGTTTTGAAAGTGTTCATCTTTATGTTTAGGTTTTCAAGAGTATATTTTATTCTATTTATTCTTTTTGTTTCTTATTATAAAAAATCTTAAAACCAATTTCTAAAAATTTAAAATCAATATTTATTATCCATAAACCACTTTAAAAATTAACGTACATTTATCATGCAATTAAGCAATAAATCATCTAAAAGATTATCGAGTCAAAATACTCTACTCAATTATCAAACAAAGTTTTAAAAGAATCTTCGTGGTCAACAATGGGATAGATAAGGTAAGACCCATAACCTAAAACTCACTTTTTAAAATTTCTATTTAATATACCAACTGTGTAAAAAGGATGAACTAACCCTAAATATCTGAATTATTAATTGAATCATTTTAACCACCAAATTAAAAAATACTCGGTTTTTTAAAAGAATCTTTAACAACCAATCAATCTAATATATAAGATTTAATATCAAATTATATCATATTAATGAACTTTTCAAGAAATTTTATTACTTTTGAGGATTTTTTTTCTTTCCTCAAAAGTAAAATTGACAAGATTGAAACATAATTCAAATCTCTAAATTTTTGATGATACTATGTAGGGCAATGCCATTCCATAAAATCAAATGTGGGTTAAAAATACAATATATGTATATATGAATATTTAATGGTATAATAAATACTAAATCTCGTTCGAACACGGACAAAAACCAAGAACCTGCTTAGTTTTACGGGTTCTAACCCAACGATAACTACATGATAACCATCTTTTTTGTTTGTTTTAAAAACCATAATCATACCAACTCGTTTCTTTATATTCAGTTTGGCTTCCGATACAACCAAAAATTAATAAGGATACCAAATATTGAATTGGATTCATCTTACTCAGAATCTAACATCGAACGTTTCCTGTAAACAACTTCCCAAAACATGTAACCAGCTTGTGGCCCAATAATACACTAAGCAGGTAATATTCCTTAAATACAGCTAAAATCTTACAATATATTAAGTTTAGAGACAATTTAAAATTGCAAATTATTCCGTTGATATTTATACAATTTTTTCTTTTTTGTCAAAGATTTTATACCATTTATTTTCTTCATTTTAGCCAATTTTGACTCTTTTAATATCCTAATATCAATTTACTTTCCCAAAAAAAACATAGACAACTTAAGAAAAAGACAAACGCCGCCAGGGTGGAGCCACGTTACAAAAATAATAAAATTAAAAACAAAATCCAAACCCGAGACAACTCACAAAAACAAACCCGGAAACCCGGATCCGGATCCAGAGGTCTCGGTTGTCACAGCTGGAAACAGCCTGTCACCAACGGAGTCTTTCCTTCATCTTCTTCTTCTTCATCTTCTTCTTCTTCTGTCTCTCTATCTCTCCTTTTGTTTCTTCCTTCTCTTCTCTTCTCTGCTTATTTTCATTCTCTCCGATTCTTAGGGTTTTCTTTCCTTCTCCGCTCAGATCTTCCCCGGTTTCAACTCTTTGGATCCAGATTCTCTTCCGTGTAAGCTTTCAATTTTCGTATGATTTTTTCTGGGTTCGTTTTGATTCCTCTCTCGTTATTTCCTCTCTATGGATCTGGAATTATTTGACATCTCTTCGTTTGCATTATCGTTGTATATGATTTGTTTTCACGATTTGACTTTGGTTTCTGTGATTGAAGTTTTTGTTGAAAGCTTTTTATTTTAATGGTATCTCTTAAGATTCTATGTTAAAAGAGAATGTCTCTTTTTTATTGGATGAGAACAAAAGGTTATGAAAATCTTATGAGTTGGCTTTATATGTTTCAATTTTGAGATCGATTTATGTCAGAATTTACTATGGTTCTTAGGAAGGTTATGAAGTTTTCGTTAGACATTCTCTTGACCATTCGTTTGTTGGAGATTGGTGATGATAAAATGCTTGGATATATCTGTAATTTATCTCTGAAAGATGATATTTGTCTTGTTTTCAGATCTATGATAAGATGATTATTTTAGCTCTGTGCTTGGATTCTTTTTTGCAATGTTTTGACCATATTTTGGTTCAGTTTATGTAGGTAACACACGTATTAACTTCTGGAGTCAAGATCACAAAAAGTTCTATCGGGTGATCTGGGCTGCTTCTTTTGTCAACTAAAGCAAACTGCTCTAATTCTGTGTGGCTGCTCTGACTTGTGGTCTTTGATAGCTTCGTATGGCTTTCAGTTAGAGGGTTTAATCTTTCTCGTTTAATCATTGATGAGTAGTCACTAATCTGGAAATTTATTGGCGAGAGTAGGCACATTGAACTGCTAGTGCTAGAGATCTTTTCTGCATCCATGCTGGTAGAGAGCATGCGTGGATACTGTGTTTTGGGTGATGCCCCTGACAAAATTAGTTCCCGATGCATTCGGCGTGGTGACGATATGTCTAGTCGCTCTGCTAGTTCTTCTGGGTCTCCTTTGCATCGCTTACTCTTTCTACTTCCAGTCTCACGTTCGTAGGCAAGGGTATATTCAACTTGGTTACTTCAGCGGCCCATGGATTATTCGAATCACTTTCATTCTGTTTGCTATCTGGTGGGCTGTTGGTGAGATTTTTCGGTTGAGTTTGTTTAGGCGTAATAGAGGGCTATTGAGCGGGTTGGATCTGAGATGGCAAGAAAACGTCTGCAAGTGGTACATCGTTTCCAGTCTAGGATTTTCGGAGCCTTGCCTCTTTCTGACCCTCATGTTTCTTCTGCGTGCTCCCTTAAAGATGGAATCGGGGGCTCTGAGCGGAAAATGGAACAGGAATACAGCGGGTTATATTATTCTTTATTGTCTCCCTATGCTTGCTCTTCAACTTGCGGTTGTGTTATCCGAGTCACGCCTAAATGGTGGTAGTGGCTCTTTTGTAACGCTGCCACACAACTTCACAAGAACCTATTCCCGAGTTAATATTGATGAGGATGAGGTCGCCTTATGCACATATCCTCTACTTAGTACCATCGTTCTCGCTGTGTTTGCAGCCATCCTAACCGCATACTTGTTCTGGCTTGGAAGGCAAATACTGAAACTGGTCATTAATAAGCGTTTACAGAAGAGAGTATACACTTTGATTTTCTCGGTCTCAAGTTTCCTTCCATTAAGGATTGTTATGCTCTGCTTGACAGTTCTCACAGCAGCCGACAAGATTATATTTGAAGCCCTTTCTTTCTTGGCCTTCCTCTCTCTCTTTTGCTTCTCCGTGGTATCCATTGGCTTGCTTGTCTACTTCCCAGTATCAGATTCCATGGCCCTGAGAGGTCTAGGAGACATGGAAGAAGAAGAGAGGACTGTGACCGAAGAACGAAGTGGTGCTCCATTGCTTGCATCAAACACTTCACAAACTGATGGGGGCTTGAGCTTAAGAGGTCGAAGAGACTCGGGATCAGAGACCCAGGAGAGGTATGTGGAACTCAGCTTATTTCTAGAAGCTGAGAACTAAATCGCCAAAGGCTGTTTCTATTTGGCTATTTGGCAATGTACAGATTTCCTGGTGAAAAGAAGCAAAAGAGTGAGAGAGGCTAAAGACATATAAGGTTGAGCTAAAAATGCATAATTTCAGTTTTGTGGCTGTAAAGGAGGGTCTAAGAGGGGTTTACTCTTGTGAGGGTTTGTTGTTTGAAATGTTTTCTGCTTGATGGATCATATTTTTGTACCTTTATTATGTCATCAATTTTGATTTAGAAAAACACAAAACTAACCAGCTTCTTGATTAACGATTGAAGAATTGTGGACGGGTATGAGGTGAGAATTGGAGTATTTGCAAATTTACTTTTCAGTCTTGAAAAAAATGTAAATTGTTCTTACAAAATGAAAAATAATATGTAATCCAATGCATAATGTCTTGTAAAATTTCAATAGTTATATTCTTAAAACTTTTAAATTTTATTTGATTGTGTTTTATTTCATGAGTCGGTATATTTTTTGTTGGTGGGGTACACAATTTGTTTAGTCAAAGCAAACTTAAAAATCCCACTTACATTACAAAATATATTCTTTGTATAGACATTATTAATGTTTTGCAAGTACAAATACAGACACTTCGACTCCAAAAGGCCCAACCAATTCCACACTAAACATATTAGTTCATCTCTGATTTTTCCATGCAGTCGGTGTAGAGGAGGGACATCTAGCAGTTAACAATAGTTGAATCGGTTGTAGCACAACATTGGTACTTACTTTTCTATGTTTAATATATATATATATATATATATATATATATTGTTTAAAATGGATTTGATTGGATTTTAAGAGCACATTTTGAGTTATTGTAATTTGATATCATAGTATTTTATTTCATTATTTTTATAATTTTTTCTTAAAACAAATTCATGCAAATAATATATAAGCTCAAATCATATGAAAACTTAATACCTAACACTCTCAGCAAATGTGAAAAAATATTAAAGACTGTCATGATAGTTTTCCAAGAAACATAGTACCCTTTTATCACAGCTGAATAACCAACTTTAGAAATTTTAAATAGAAATTAATACAAATCAGTTTTCACTTATTTAGTTCTAAGGAAATAGTGATAGCGATTATTTTTGATCAACGCTTTCGCTTTAGTACAAAGATAATGATGTTAGTGAATTTGAACAAGTAACATGATTGTCCCAGATTTAGAGCTTGATCAATACATCGATAAAACGATGAACACAATAATTTTCTGGTAATAATGATTGCTTGGTTTTTCATTACTTAAATAAACAAAACATTAAGAGTCATGACTCCAACGAAACAGAGAATAAAAATCGTGAGAAGAGTTGGTTCTTAAACAAGAGGATGACCAATTCAACTTATTATTAATGAAGCAACTAATTACTGAAGCAAATAAGCATAAAAATAAACCAACAATTCAAATGTATCTCTGGTTCAGAATTCTCTTTCGGCTCGACAATTTTCTTGATTAAACCAGTGAACCAATAGTTGTAGTTTCATCAATACTCCCTTCCCCAAAATAAACCTTGTCCTCAAGGTTCAACGTAGGAAAGCTCTTCAACAATTGTTCGACATTTCCCAAGTAACTTCTTCACGTGATAACCCCACCCACTAAACCAGAGCTTCATGTATCCTCTTCCCATCACACAACACAATCCTAGTGTCCACAACTCTCTTCTTCAATAATGAGATATGAAAAAACACAATGGATTCTTGTATCTTTAGGAAGTCGAAGACGATACACGACTACTCCAATTTTTTCAAGCACTTCGAATGGTCCAAAATATCATCTTGAGAGTTTCTAAGATGTGCGACGAAACAAAGTGTGTTGGCGATAAGGTTGGAGACGCAGAAATACCTAATCACCTAGTGAGAAAGAGACATCTCGCCTACGAGTATCGGCTTGTTGTTTCATCCTGTTATTGGCAGTGAGCAAGTTTTTCTTAAGATCTGTAAACAATTCATCTCTTACCACCAGCTGTTCGTCAACTTCAGTGACTGGTGATGAACCCAATTCATAGCCTGGAAGAGGTGGAGGAAGGCAACCATATAACGCTTGAAAAGGAGTCATACTTGTGGGAGAGTGAAATGTGGTGTTGAACCAGTATTCTGCCCATGGTAATAAAGGACACCACTGCTTCGGACGTTGATTCACAAAACAACGTAGGTATTGTTCGATACATCGGTTAACCACCTCCGTATATCCATCCGTTTGAGGATGGTAAGCCGACGACATCCATAACTGTGTTCCCGACTGACGCTAAAGCTCACGCCAAAATGCAGTTACAAAGATCTGATTACGATCGCTGTTCTTTGGCACACCATGGAGCTTAACAATGTGTGAGATGAACTTAACTGCCACCGATCTAGCTGTATAAGGATAAGCTAGTGAAACCAAATGAACAGATTTTGTCAAACGATCCACCACAACCATGATAGAAGTATGGTGATAAGATTTGGGAAGGTCATCAACAAAATCCATGGAAATGTCTTTCCAAACTTGTTGCAGTATGGCTAGTGGTTGGAAAAGACCAGCTCGTTTCAAACTTGTAGATTTTTCCCTTTGGCAAATGTCACACGCCGCAACATAATTTTGGACTGAACGATACATAGATGGCCAATAATAGTGATATGAAATTCATTTAAGTGTGTGTAACGTACCAGAATGGCCTCCCATGTGTGTGTCATGAAACTCATGTAATAGCTCCTTGATGAGAGGAGAATCAGGTGGCACCACGACTCTGTTTTTAAAAGAAAGCAATTCATTACACCAAGAGTATAAATGAGGGAGAGTAGTGATTTTCTTACTGAGGTTAAGCAAATAAGGATCTGACTTTTCCCAATTCGCGCAGCTGATCCAAAATGACTGTTGTTTAAGTGTTGTTAGCACAAAGACACGGACTATCAGGCTTGCCAAAAAGTGCGTCTACTGCGGCATTTGCAGTACCAGGTCGATAAGTGATGACATAATCATATCCAACAAGTTTACCCATCCACTTCTGCTGCTCTGGGGTAAGAATTCATTGTTCCAGCAAGTAACGAAGACTGAGTTGATCCGTCTAAATCTCAACACGGCGACCAAAAATGTATGGTCTCCAATTCTGTAGTGCCACTACAATTGCCAACATCTCTCTTGCATAAGTAGACCAATTATGCTTCGCTGCACTCAAAGCTCTACTCATGAACGCAATTGGTCACCCATTTTGTGACAACACTGCCCCAATTCCACTCCCCGATGCTTATGTTTGGATCCAAAAGGAGCATCAAAATTTGGCATTGCTAGCATTGGAGTCGTTGTCATGGCCGTCTTCAGAGCTTCAAAAGCTTCCTCTGCTTCAGGAGACCAAGAGAATTTGCCTTTGCACAACAAATTAGTTAAAAGATGTGCAGTGATCCCATAACCATGGACGAATTTTTGATAATATCCCGTTAGGCCTAAAAATCCTCGCAAATCCGTAATCGATGTTGGTAAAGGCCAGTCCAACATTGCTTTGATTTTTGTGTGGTCCACCTTAACCCCTTCGCCTGAAATGATGTGTCCTAAATACTCTAGTTCTCCTTTTCCAAACTCGCATTTCTTTCTTTTTACAAACAATTTATGTCGTTGGAGTAGTTGAAACACAATGCGTACGTATTGAGATGTTCTCCCGATTCCTGCGAAGACGCTCTCTAAAAACGGATTTCATCAACGATTGAAACATTGATGGTGCATTATAAAGTCCGAATGGCATCACCAAATACTCATATTACATGTTGTGTGTTCTGAAAGCTGTTTTTGGAACATCTTGCGGATTGATTATGACATTATGGTAACCCAGTGTGAGATCAAGTTTCGTAAAAACGGTCTTTGACTGTGGTTTTGTTGAGCACTCTGTAATCCGTACAAAAACGCCATAACCCATCTTTTATTCTGACTAGCAACACTGGTGAAGAGAAAGGTCTCAAGCTTGGTCTAATCAATCTTGTACCCAACATCTCAACAACCTGTCTCTCAATTTCCATTTTTTTAAAGTTAATATATCAATATGGTCTAACATTTATGGGATCTATACCTTCCTTTAAGGCAATATTGTGCAATATCTCACATTCTAGAGGAAGTTCTGTCGGTTGCTGAAACAGACCGCTGAATTCGTGGAGAAGATGATCGAATTTAGGGGATACTTCAGAGACGACGTCGTTCTCTTCTTGGGAAAATAATGCAAAAAAGGCTTACCTGAACGTGCCTGTGTGGCTAATTCATTGGCCCGTGAAATAACATAACCTTCAAACCCATTGATTGTGTGAGAAATTTGATGTTCCTCATATTTTGTCGGTTTTGAACTCATTATTACGGTTATATTTGGAGAATTCGTCTCTGTTTTATTGAGATTTCAGGTCAAAAACGTTCAGAGTTGGAATCATGCTTGAAGGTGGACTTTGGAGAAATTTGAAGCATTTTCTGGTATTTTCCACGAGATGAAGGATCATTCGATCAACACAAGGCTCGATCGATCAGTGCTTTAACAAAGAATATGCGCACGATCTGAAGAACGACTTGAATTCTGAGAGATCGACTCACTATCCAACAATCGATTGATCGACACAAGGATCGATCAACACAAGGATCGATCGTTCCAAAAACCAGGTTCGTCTTCTTAAACACGCAAAACAGTTACATTTCGCGAAATCTCTATTTCGAAAATTTTCAAAACTCGATTTCTCTCTCGTTTTTCATCCTTTTTTGACGATTCAAAAGTCTAATCCGCTTAGAATTTCATCATCTATCTGATTCAAATTCGATTAGCAAAGCTATGTCCTCTAAATTCAAAATTTTTATCCGATTTTGGAGGTTGAATTGGGTGAAAAGGAACTTGCTTTCTTGTTGATTTTCATCGATTAACTGATGCATGAGCCTCATTCTTACATAAGTTCGACCCCCTCTTGCTGTTTGGATCATTGAATTTCAATTAGAGATTGCTTGTTAGGTTGAAGGAGAATTTCTAAGGGAATTTCGAAATATTTAGGCTTGATTTTGATGATTATAGTTCGATTGATGCATTGCTGGATGTTGATCGTGTTTAATTGAGTAAGCGATCAGACCAATGATCATTTTTATGCCTAGGATATCGAACTCTTGTGAATTTTCTCGATCACAAACTCATTTTTTAGATTTTTTCTCTGTTCTTTCGTTGTAGATGGTTCGAACATCAACCTCTAATCTTAAGAAAACTGCGAGGAAGGTCCGAGTATCTTTGAATCTTCTGCGCGGTCAGTCGTCGCAACAGCACGACGATGCACCTAGACAAGGACAACTTTGTGAGTGTTTGTTGTGGCCGAGAACAGAACAAACATACTTTGTGGATAATGTGGCTAGTAGGGATACTCCATCTTTTGTTAGAACTACGACAACGTATAAGGACAAAAAGGAAGGAGAAGGTTGGAAGAGCTTTCATGAAAGCTTCTATGATCAACTCCTGACTAAGACGTTGATTCCAACGAAGTGCTTGTGCCGTGAGACATTGCATCGGATGGGGAGTCTCGAAGATGTTACTCAGCTGCTGGATAATCTTGGTCTGACCAAGTTCTGTTTTGATGCTTATCCGCTGTATCCGGAGGTCATCATGCAGTTTTTAGCGACGTGCGATCTTCATATGTGCGCTGATCCTCACAGTCTTGTGTATGCTCAGTACCTCACGTACCAATATAGAGGAGCTCTTTATACGATCACCATTCAGGAGTTATGCCAGCTTTACGGTTTTGATGAGTATGCAGTTGGCCAGAAACCATCGAAGAACTCTCCTCCGAAGTCTAGTGATGGGTATCAGGGTAAGGCTTCAAAGCTTACTCATATCAGGAATGCTGCTATTAGGATAGTCGCTAAGCACATCAGGTCGACAATTCTAGCTAAGGAGGAGTCAGGCAGTGTAACCAAATGTCAGGTGGAGTACTTGCACGAGGCCATCTCTCCTTTGGTACCACATTTTTACCAAGATCCTTCTTATGCTACAGGTCCTCCTTTGAACATCAACTGGGGATATCTATTTGCCAATGAGCTGATCAAGCGCATATATAGAAGTGACCCGAGGAAGGGAGTGATTGAGCCGATTGGTAGTCTCCTGACACCGAGTTTCATATTTATTGGTTTAGATCTCGGGCAGACATTGGTAGTCTTTTGCATTTTGAGCTTTTGAGACTGACATTAGACTACTTGATTTTTGATTTTATCAGCATTATCCTAGACTTAGTATCGCTTGATTTGCATTTGTCAGGAATCGATCAGACTACTGGAAAACCTAGATACAAAGCAACACTCAGTTTCATAGCACATTCATCTCAAATTTCAGGGGATTTCATGCTGATTTCACACCTCACTCGACTTAATCATCTCGTCAAGGGAATTGGTAATACATCAGGTATGTTCCCTCTCTTTACTCAATGAAAGATGTTCCTTGTAAGTTTGGTTCTGTTTCTCTCTTCATAATTTTCAAGCAATTTAAGCCAAAACATATGATGGTTGATATAAGCTTTTGCATGAAGTTAGCCTAGGGTAAAAGTTTCCCAATGATACCTCCAATGATGTAATCTTTTTCACTTTACTAACTAGTTTACTGAAGGAAACTCCAATGAAGCAACTTAGTGGGAAGAAATTGTTTTATGAAAAGAGAGAGATGAAATTAGATTGAAGATAGTCTAGAGAGTAGAAGTAGGAACTTTTCGCCTCTTGATCGATATTCCCTCGAATGAGACTACATTTAGATTTATTACGAAGTCAGTATGGGGAATCTGATTGTTTGTTTTGAATTGTGACACGAGATTGTCATGCTTGCTAAGTCTGGGGGAGGTACAAAGTGGTCTCGATTTTGATAAGTAATATTCTTGTGATCACTTTGGGCTTGATGTGCAGGATCTGGAGAGAGTCATTTGTCTGATGAGATGTGATCTTTCTATAGTCTTTCTTTCTTTGCTTGAGGACAAGCAAAAAGGTATTGATGTTCCTCATATTTTGTCGGTTTTCAGCTCATTATTACGGTTATATTTGGAGAATTCGTCTGTGTTTTATTGAGATTTTAGGTCAAAAACGTTTAGAGTTGGAATCATGCTTGAAGGTGGACTTTGGAGAAGTTTGAAGCATTTTCTGGTATTTTCCACGAGAAGAAGGATCGATCGATCAAAACAAGGGTCAATCGATCAGTGCTTTAATAGAGAATATGCGCATGATCTGAAGAACGACTTGGCTTCTGAGAGATCGACTCATTATCCAACGATCGATCGATTGACACAAGGATCGATCGATGCCCTTCGAAGAAACCTAATTTCACGATTTTTTGGCTCTTGTTTTGGACCTATAAATACTCTTTTCCTATTTTATTTTGAGAAGCGTCCTTTGAGTTGTTAATGATTTTTACAAGAGTTTAAGAGTTTGTAGGCTAGGAAGAAGATCACTTCATACTTGAGAAGAATTTCTGAATCCTCTTTCTCTTTGATAATGCAATTTCAGTTTCAGTTAATCATGATTTGCTTGATTCATTGTTCTATGTCTGAGTAGATCTTAGATCAGATTTAGGGATTCTAGGGTTTTAGAATTCACTGTTGGGGAACAAATAGGATTGATGAATAAATGATTCTCGTTCTAATACTTGAGTTTATTGCATAAATTAGCCTGATCACCTAGTCGATGATTTTAGGTTGTTAACTTTCCAGAAGATTATTAAAAACTGGAACTAGATTAGAAGATCAATTCCTTCACTACAACCGAGATTTGATGCTAGGTTGGGTTCTGGGTAGTTGAACCTCATCGATAAAGCCTACTTGCAATCTGAAACCAACAAGAGTTAAGATCTTTAGATTATTAATAGAGGGGTAGATTCAACGAGAGTTGGTTTATCTTTATTTATGTTCAAGCCGAGAATATGCTCAGATTTGTTCCTGAATAGTTTCCCTGACAAGAATTCTAACTCCTGAATGAATACCCGACATCCGATTGCTTTAGTAATTTGATTTCATTTGCGTTTAAGTTGTTAGTGTTTACTTCTCTTATTTGATTGACATAGCTTGTGATTCAATAGAAAATGAAAGTTTAACCTGGTTCTCTAAGGAATTCGACCCCTAAATACTATTACGTTTGTTGTGCACTTGCAGTAGGATATAGGGTTAAAACTCGTGATATCAAAATTCCAGCCCATTGAAAAACTCATCTTCTTCCATATACTATCGTTAGCCGTGACTCCAAGAGACGATAACCATTGCATCCCCAACACTACATCGAGTCCTGTCAGTGGTAAGGCAAATAAGTGCAATTCGAACATCATTGCCCCAATTTGTACCTTCACCAGTTCATATTTCTCCGAGCAACACAATGGGAACCCATCAGCAACCTTAACCCTGAATGGCCAGATTGGTACCAGTTTCAGATTCAAGCGAGAAGCAACCTTTTCATTGATGAAATAGTGTGTACACCCATTGTCTACTAAAGTCATCAGATCTCGTTTATTAATGATTGAGTTGACACGCAACGTTGTTGAGCTATTCAACCCTGTCAACGCGTGCAACAAAATTTAAGGCTCCTCTGTTGGTGGATCCAGCTCCACTTCCATCCCAAATTTGTCATCTCCAAGCATCCAGAATAGTTGACACGTCTTACACCGATGCCCTTGACAGTATATCTCATCGCAGCTGAAACACAATCCCAACGCTCTTTTTTGTTTCATGTCTTCCCAATTAATCTTCTTAGGAACTGTTGATGAACCCGAATTCCCATTTGTGTTGTGTGTGGTGATGGGTCTTGGATTATAAGAATTGGGACCTTTCTTGTATGATGGTTTCCTCTGGCGTTGTATTTGCTCATCTCGAAGCCTAGCAAGGCTGATGACAGATTACAGAGTTTTGGGCGAGAACATTCGAATTGAATCCGCTATAAAATCATTTAATCCACCCAAATAAGATCCCACCAGTGCTTCTTTGGACCATTTTTCCACTTTGTTCACCAATCATTCAAACTCTCGCTGATAATCTCTAAAGAACCTTTTTGTCTGATTTTTGAGAGTTGTTCATGAAAGTTTTCTCCTTCAGTATGCCCAAATTTGGACCACAATTCAGCTTCAAACAGCTCCTAGTGAACTTGTGCTTGATCAAGATTCAGGGCTTTCATTGTCTCTAGCCACCACTCATTGGCTTCCTCAGTCAAGTGGTAAGCGGCTACGCTAACGCGATGAGCTCTTGACACGTCCTGGTACATGAGTATTGCTTAGCCTTGCTTAGCCATTCCATAGGATCGCCTCCATTGAATCTAGGTAGATCAAGTTTGATGTGTTGACATAATCTTGAAGTCCAAGATATGAAAATAAATGGAAATCGACTATATTTAGGAGTCATCTAAATATATGTTAAAGTTTTTTTTGGGAGTTATCCAAATAAGTTAGTTTTCCATTTGTCTTAGGTTTTTCTAAGTTATATAAGGAGGTGCTAAGATGTATCACAACTCATGAGATTTGAGAGTTAAGGTTTTGAGGTTAGTTTTCCTTTAACTTAATAAGAAAGAGTTATTTTCTTATACGTGTTTCTCAAGTTATCGAATTCTATATTTGGTATCAGAGCTTTGTTTAATCAAATTGTGCAACGAAGGAGAATTCTTGCTCGAAACAACTCATACCGTAACAGACAAAGCCCCAGCAACTTGTACAAAGTAGTGAGACTAAAATCGACGATGGGAGACAAGAAGGACGAAGACACGAAGATAAAAATCAGCGAGACCGGCCCCTCTTCAATTAAATGCCCCATGCTTAACAGCAGCAACTACACTGTTGACCCCAGAACCAAAAGTGACAAAAAGAATAACATAGCTATTGCCTTATTATTTCAATCAATTCCTGAAACTTTGATTCTTCAAGTGGGAAATCTAGACACATCTAAATCTATATGGGATGCAATCAAAACCCAGCATGTTGGAGCCGATAGAGTGAAAGAGGCGAGGATACAAACTCTAATGGCTGAGTTTGACAAATTAAAGATGAAGGAAGACGATAGTATTGATGTGTTTGTAGGACGGCTCGCTGAAATCACTGCAAAATCAGCTGCCTTAGGAGAGACAATTGATGAACCGAAGATCGTCAAGAAATTTCTGAAAACCCTACCACGCAAGAAGTACAGACATATAGTTGCATCCTTGGAGCAGGTACTTGATCTCAATTCCACCAGTTTCGAAGATATTGTAGGGAGACTTAAAGCGTACGAGGAAAGAGTCGCGGAAGAAGAAGCGGATGATCAACAAGAAGACCAAAGCAAGCTTATGTATACCAGCTTTGACTCTCAACAAGAAAAATCAGGAGGAAGAGGAAGGGGACGAGCTGGTCGCGGCAGAGGAAGAGACCGAGGTGGTGGAACATATCAGAATGGCTGGAACAGGCAAGGACGAGATAGGGAAAGAGATGCCTCAAATATCACATGTTATCGCAGTGATAAACTTGGACACTTTGCCTCAGATTGTCCAGATATATTACTTAAGCTACAAGAAGCGGTTGAAAAGAAAGAAGAAGACACACACAAGGCAGATGAACTAATGGTACATGAAGTAGTCTATCTCAATGAAGAAAACGTACAACCGAGTATGTTTGAAGCCGACCTAGATACGACAAACATATGGTATCTTGATAATGGTACAAGCAATCATATGAGTGGGAATATAACATTCTTTCCTGAACTTGACATAACGGTTACGGGAAAGGTAAGATTTGGGGATGATTCACGTGTCAACATTGAAGGAAAAGGTTCGGTTAAGTTTGTTGCCGAAGGTGGAGAAAGGAAGATCTTAAATAACGTATATTACATACCAAGTTTAAGATCAAATATTTTGAGCCTTGGTCAAGCAACGAAAGTGGGTTGTGAAGTTAGAATGAAGCGAGACCAGTTAGTACTCTATGATCGATTAGGGAGGCTGATGATTAAAAAAACAAGGTCAAGAAACCGCCTTTACAAGGTCACGTTAGAGGTTGATAATCTTAAGTGTTTCTTAAGCTCACTAACCGACTCATCAAAAGGGCATGCTCGTCTAGGGCATGTCATTGTCGATACAATGAAGATGATGATCAATAGAGACTTAGTCTCCAACATTCCCAGCATCACCGTGAAGAAGGAGACATGTGTGTCATGCTTATTGGGAAAACAGTCAAAGAAGCCATTATTGCAAGCAACTACATACCGAGCATCAAAACCGCTTGAACTTGTTCATGGAGATTTGTGTGGACCTATTACACCAAGCACACCAGCCCACAAGAGGTACATATTTGTGTTAATTGATGATCATATGCGCTACATGTGGACTATCTTGTTACTGGAAAAGGGAGAAGCTGCCAAAAAATTCAAAACATTCAAGTTGCTTGCAAAACAAGAAACACGAGAAAAGGTTCAAACTTTTCAAACCGACAAAGGTGGAGAATTCTTGTCTTCTCAACTTCGAGATTTCTACGATAAAAATGGAATCCAAAGGCACCTGACAGCATCCTATTCTCCACAACAGAACGGAGTAGTGGAAAGACGAAATAGAACTCTAATGGAAATGACAAGAAGTATCTTGAAACACAAAAGTTTACCAAACTATCTATGGGGAGAAGCTGTAAGACATGCTACCTACTTAATCAATAGGATTTCAACAAGATCTCTAGAAGGAAGAACAAATCTCGGACATCTTAGAGTGTTTGGGTGTATAGCGTATACTAGAACCAAAGCTGCTGGAAGAAAAAAGCTAGATGATAAATCTAGGACATTGATACATCTAGGAATAGAACCCGTAACGAAGGCTTACCGTCTATATGATCCCACCAACAAAAGAGTTACAGTAAGCCGCGACGTAATATTTGATGAGACCAAAGCATGGAGCTGGGACACTGGAAAATGTGTCAAAGAAGGATCAGAGATGTTTCAATTCAACTGGAGGGAATATGGAGATCACTCGGAAAAATTAGTCAATAAACCCAAGGCGTGAGTGAGGATGGACCCGAGATAGAAGACGAATGTTCACGAAGTTGGCAATGATTCGGAAGAAGAAGAAACCATCTGTGCTTCTCCACAGCTACGAAGGTCAAACGGGACAAGAAGCATGCCCATACGATATGAAGATTATGTACTTATGGCGGAGAAAGAAAGCGAACGATTGCTGATGATAGTAAATGACGAACCATGGAGCTGGAACGAAGCAAAGGATACAAAAGTCTGGGTGGATGCGTGCATAGAGGAGCTTAATTCTATAGAGAAAAATAAAACGTGGACCCTTGTTGATATACCTTTGGGAGTGAAGCCGATAGGTCTAAAATGGGTGTTCAAGGTGAAATGTAACTAGGATGGCAGCATCAACAAGTATAAGGCACGCCTGGTTGCAAAAGGGTACGTTCAATGATATGGGATTGATTATGAAGAGGTATTTGCTCCAGTAGCTCGTATTGAAACTATTCGCTTTGTCATTGCCTTAGCGGCCTCTAATACTTGGGAAGTACATCACCTAGATGTAAAGACATCATTTCTTCATGGAGAGTTAAAAGAAGAAGTCTATGTTACACAACTAGAAGGGTTTGTGGTTTCAAGCAAAGACAAAGTCTATAAGTTGAATATAGCTCTTTATGGTCTAAAACAAGCACCTAGGGCGTGGAATGCCAAGTTAAACAAGAGCCTTCAGGATTTGAAGTTTCACAGGTGCTTGAAGGAACCATCTCTATACCAAAAAGAAGCGGATAAAGACCTTCTTATTGTGGTAGTCTACGTTGATGATCTACTAGTCACAAGTTCATCGTTAAGTTCAATACTTGAGTTCAAGAAACAGATGGCTGCAAGCTTTGAGATGAGTGATCTCGGTGCTTTAACATACAATCTTGGGATTGAGGTTCAACAACTCAATGAAGGAATCATACTCAAACAAGAAAGATATGCCTTGAAGATTTTAGAAGAAACCGGTATGAGCCGTTGCAATCCCTCATATGTACCGATGGAAATGAACCTGAAACTGTCCAAGGCTCCAACCGAGAAGAGTATTGACGAGAAAGAGTACAGATGAACCATAGGATGTTTGAGATACTTGCTACACACACGACCCGACTTGTCTTACAGTGTTGGTGTTTTAAGCAGGTATATGCAGGCTCCTAAAGAGTCACACAGAGCTGCTCTAAAGCATGTTCTAAGGTACCTACGCCATACGTCTACACTAGGACTTGCATTTAAGCGTAGGAACGTTGATGACGGAAGTATAAAACTCGTTGGCTATAGTGACAGCTCTCATAACGTGGACGTTGATGATGGGAGGAGCACGACGGGTCATGTATTTTACCTTGATGATAGCCTGATTAGTTGGTGCTCACAGAAACAAGAGACGGTAGCTCTATCATCATGTGAAGCTGAGTTTATGGCTGCGACGGAAGCTGCTAAACAAGCTATCTGGCTGCAAGACTTATTAAGGGAAGTTGTCGGGCAGGTATGTGAGAAGGTAACCATCCGAGTGGACAACATGTCGGCAATTGCTCTTACCAAGAACCCGGTGTTCCATGGACGCATCAAACACATTCATACAAGATCCCACTTCATAAGAGAATGTGTGGAGAATGAGTTGGTAGAAGTAGAACACGTTCCAGGTAATGAACAAAAGGCCGACATTTTAACAAAAGCTCTCGGAAAACTTAAGTTCAAGGAAATGAGGGACTGCATCGGAATGCATGACATGAGTGAAGAAGACTTCAAGGTTAAGGGGGAGAATGTTGACATAATCTTGAAGTCCAAGATATGAAAAGAAATGGAAATCGACTGTATTTAGGAGTCATCTAAATATATGTTAAAGTTGTTTTTGGGAGTTATCCAAATAAGTTAGTTTTCTATTTGTCTTAATTTTATCTAAGTTATATAAGGAGGTGCTAAGATGTAGCACAGCTCATGAGATTTGAGAGTTAAGGTTTTGAGGTTAATTTTCCCTTAACTTAATAAGAAAGAGTTATTTTTTTATACGTGTTTCTCAAGTTATCGAATTCGATTGACAGCATCGTCCCTAGAACGATGGAAAGAATTCTTCAATCCTTGAATTTTGTCAGAGATGCTAAGAGTGAGTTTCTGCACCTCATCTTGTACCATTCCAAGACCAGCTTCTAATTCTTCTAACCATTCCTTCGTTGTCGCCATCAATTCCGTTGAAGTCGATAGCAACAGTTGCTTGCTCAAACTTTTTGTCTTTCGTATGGTAATGGTGAAAAATAAATCAAAGTAATGCTCTTATACCAAATGATTGGTTCCAGAGTTACGATCAATATATCGATAAAACAATGAACACAATAATTTTCTGGCAATAATGATTGCCTATCTTTTGGTTTTTTCATTACTTAAATCAACAAAGCAACAAGTTCATGACTCCAACAAAACAGAGAATAAAAATCGTGAGAAGAGTTGGTTCCTAAACGAGAGGAAGACAAATTCAACTCATTATTACTGAAGCAAATAAGCATAAAACAAACCAACAATTAAACTGTATCTCTAGTTCGGAATTCTCTTTCAATTTGACATTCTTCTTGATTTAATCAGTGAACCAACATTTGTAACTTCATCATAACAAAAGAACAAGAGTGAACAAGTAACTCGTAACTAGTAACAAGTGATGTGAGAGTAACAAAAAAATATAGAACAAAGAATTTTCTTTTGGCAATTCAAGATTGTCTCTTTTTGACTTTATGATTTATTCAAATAGAGAACTGAAACAGCAACAACAGATGTAGTCCACGAGATGGCTCGTACCCTATTGGCAGGCGGTAAGTCTATATAAGGAGATCGAGTCTCCCCACCTACATTATGTAGGAATTTGGCTATTGGACCGGTCAGTTGGCCCAATATAATTTGCCGTTCACAAAAAAAAAAAAACAGAAGTAAAAACATGGAAAATCAAATATATAGAGAGTGGTCCGAAACAATAGGAAGTCACTCTTCTTAATTAGTCTAACCGAAACAATAAACCTTTAAGAGAAATAATAAACATCTAACATAACTAATAAACATAACAACTTACATAAGTGAAGCATATGATGTATATATAGCGTATAAATTAATGAATATAAAAAGGCATAGACTTTTTTTGTTTATATATGGTAATGTTCAATTTTCCCGATTGATCAATAGTATAAATTATCAATAGTTTGAAGTGAAACAATCTGACTTCGACGACATATTTTGCTTTGATCTTTGTGTATAGTCTGAACGTGTTGATGTTCTTGAGATATATATAGTTGATGTTTTGCTCAACTCTGTTCGCCTTTTCTCCGTTGCACTTGATTTTCGTATACCTTTTGCAATTGCGATACTGCCTTAATAGGCAATTAATTGTAATATTGGTTTTTTATGGGGAGATACAAACTAAATCACAATTACAAAAATAAAATTGTAGTTTAAAAAATCTAGATATAATAACTTTATAAGAATTTCATATTCACATAGTTATATTTAATATTCAACAAAACAAAAATGAGTAATTTAATATTTGGTAATTATAAATTTATAATTTTTATATTTTATAAATATTTGATATTTTTATTATAAAATTTTAAATTGTTTATAAATAGAAAAAGTAATTGTTTAACTTCTAAGGCCGTGAGGCGTCATTTGAATATGGAAACTGAAGGAGAGGAATTACATGGTGCGAAAATGGACGGTACTGTGGCTGGTATTCAGGTGGATAATGAAGGTGATAGTGTTCAGCATGGTTCCCCTGAGGTGGCACAAAAAGTGGTGGCTGATAAGTCTGATGCTATGCGTGAAGTTGCGTATCAAGCTCTTCCGGTTTCTAATACTAGTCTGGGCTCTGTTTCAGCGGCTGTTGTGATGGTAGAGCCGGTTGACGAGGGTTTCGATGATTCTGATTTGGAGGTAATGGCCTTTGAGGCTGCGGTGTGCTGCAGTCAGGATTTGTCGGAGACTGAGATGACGAAGATTCATGAGGAATTTGCTAAGAAGTTGCAGAAATGTAAAGAGTCTAGGAGTAAACCACCTCCGTGCCCGACTAGAGTTACTTCGAGGACATCAACACCTATTCGGGGGTACTGGTACCAAGAAGATGGCTATGATGGCAGCGTTGTCCCCTCGCAAAACACCAAAGTCTTTTAAGGTGAAGGAAGGGAAGGCTAAGGAGCAAGATAAAGGCTCCAAGAAATTTTAATTAGCTTTATTTTTTTTTTAATCTTTATGTTTGAATTGTCAGGGAATTGGTAATAAGATATCAATAAATTATCTTAGAGATATTTCCAGAAAATTTAGACCAGATTTTTTAATCTTGTCAGAATCAAAAAAATAATTTTAAATTATTGGAAAAGATACAATTACATTTGGGTTACAAATTTTTATCCACAGTTGAACCAATTAGTTCAAGTGGTGGATTAGCTTTATTTTATACTGATACTTTTAAGGTTACTATCAATTACAAGGATAAGAATATGATAGATATTAAACTGTACGTAAATGGTTTTATCATTTATATTACTTTCCTTTATGGAGAACCAATCCAAAGTCGGAGAGATTATGTCTGGGAGTGTTTGACTAGAATGAGTATTAATAGAAATGGCCCATGGATGGTTACAGGGGATTTTAATGAACTCGCAGGGAACCATGAAAAGCAAGGAGGTTCTCTTCGCAAAGCAATAACTTTTAGGGCGTTTAACCAAATGCTTAGGGTTTGTGGTTTGATTGATTTTCCGAAGTTAGGGAACCAATGGTCATGGCGGGGGTGTCGGGAATAACAAAGTAGTTAATTCTTGATAAAGCTTTTGGAAATGGGGACTGGCATGATCTCTTTCCAAAGTCAGAAGTGGGGTATTTGGATATGATAGGTTCAAACCATCGTCCCATTTTGGGACATTTTCAAGACCAGATTTTTTGACAAACGAAACAATTTTGTTTTGATAAGAGATGGATTGGTAATGATGGTTTAAAGGAGATAATTGAGAAGAGTTGGAAAGGGGTCTCTATTCATCGGAAAGTGTCCCTGCTGGGTAAAAACAGATCGTGTCGTCGTGAGATATCCCATTGGCAAAGTAAAAACGTAGCGTCGGGTCGTCAGAAGATAGTAGATCTTAAGTGAATTTTGGAAACTTGTAAAATTAATCCTCTCCATAATCAAGAGGCCATTTTGGAGGCTACCGTCAATTTTCGGAAGGCCTATGTGGACGAAGAGATTTACTGGAAACAAAAAAGTCAGAATAAATGGCTTAAAAAGGAGGATGAAAACCCTAGATTTTTTCATGCTCAAACAACACAGCGAAGAGCAAGAAATAAGTTAGTTGGTCTTCTAAATGATAATGGTGAATGGATTACTAAGGAGGAGGAAATTTTATCTGAAGCATCGGATTATTTTTCCGATCTTTTTACTAGTAATGGCCGTTCAACAAGGTTTTTGGATGTTATAGACACTAGGGTGTCTGATTCCGATAATTAGTTCTTGATGCGTATGGCTTCTGAAGAGGAAGTTAAAGTGGCGTAATTTTTAATGGATCCGAGTAAAACACCGGGACCAGATGGTATGCCTGCTTTATTTTTCCAATAGTATTGGGAAATTTTTAAGGTAGATTTACTGACACTGGTGAATAATTTTTTGCGGCATGGTTATTTTGAGAAAGATTTGAACAACACAAACATTTGTCTCGTTCTGAAGATTTCACTAAAATGGCGGAGTTTAGACCAATTTGTCTTTGTAATATTGGGTATAAGTTAATTTTGAAGGTATTGTGTTTGCGACTAAAACGACTAATGCTGAAGCTTGTCTCGGAAACCCAGTTGGCTTTTGTCTCTAGGAGGCTTATATCGGATAATATTTTGATAGCTAAGGAAATGTTTCATGCTTTATGAACAAATCTGGTGGTTAAAGATCGCTTTATGGCTATTAAAACTCATATGAGTAAAGCTTATGACATGATTGAATGGAGTTTTGTTGATGCGTTATTACGAAAATTGGGCTTCTGTTATAGTTGGATTAAATGTATAATGTTTTGCTTGAGTACGTTAAGACAAGGGAATCCTTTGTCGCCCTATATTTTTATTCTTTGTACGGAGGTTTTAATTAATAAACAAAGGATGACGACGCAAAATAACCTAATTATGGGCCTATCTACTGCCGGGTCCAGTCCAGCTGTTTCACATATGTTATTTGCAGATGATAGTTTGTTCTTTTGCAAGGCTATTTCAGAGGAAGCTATACAAATTTTAGATATCCCCAAAAAGTATGAATTAGACTCTGGACAACAGATAAATTTTGCGAAATCGTCTATATAGTTTGGTCGCTATGTCCCAGATTTTAAGAAATTGGAGATACACCAGATTCTTGGGATCATGAACTTAGGTGGTATGAGTTCGTATTTTGGTCTTCCAGAGAATATAGGAGGATCCAAGACGAAAGTTTTCGCGTTTA
>JAKUCM010002849.1:0-27324 GCA_023374145.1 Lepidium sativum | reverse complement strand
TTTTTTTTTTTTTTTTTTTTTTTTTTTTTTTTTTTTTTTTTTAAACCAGCTTGAAGGGACGATTCCTCCTCTAATTGGTTTGTATAGCTACTTTTCTGTTCTTGACATGTCTGCCAATTTGCTTTCTGGTTCAATTCCTCCTCACCTCTGCAGATTCCAGAAGCTGATACTTCTAAGTCTTGGTTCAAACAAGTTATCAGGAAACATTCCTCGTGATCTGAAAACCTGCAAATCATTGACAAAGCTAATGTTAGGCGATAACCGGCTAATAGGAAGCCTTCCAGATGAGATATTTAATCTTCACAACCTTTCTGCATTAGAGCTTCACCAGAACTGGTTAACTGGGAATATATCCGCAGACCTGGGAAAGCTGAAAAATCTAGAAAGACTGCGTCTATCTAACAACAATTTCACTGGTGAAATTCCTCATGAGATTGGGAACCTCACAAAGATTGTTGGCTTAAACATTTCCTCCAATCAACTAACTGGTTACATCCCTAAAGAGTTGGGGAGTTGTGTCACTATCCAGAGGCTTGACCTTAGCGGGAACAAGTTTTCCGGGTATATAGCAGAAGAGCTTGGCCACTTGGTGAATCTAGAGATTTTGAGATTGTCTGATAACAGATTGACCGGAGTAATTCCTCATAGCTTTGGAGATCTTAATTGGCTCATGGAGTTACAACTAGGAGGCAATCTCTTGTCTGAAAGCATCCCAGTTGAGCTCGGAAAGTTAACCTCTCTGCAAATCTCTCTCAACATTAGTCACAATAATCTTTCAGACACGATTCCAGACAGTTTAGGAAATCTTCAAATGCTGGAGATACTTTACCTTAATGACAACAAGCTTTCAGGTGAGATCCCTGCATCAATTGGGAATCTCATGAGCCTTCTCATCTGTAATATCTCAAACAATAAATTGGTAGGAACAGTACCAGGCACAGCAGTCTTCCAGCAGATGGATTCATCAAACTTTGCCGGAAACCATGGTTTGTGTAGCCCTCAGAGAAGCAATTGTCAATCACTTGTCCCACATTCTGATTCGAAGCTCAGTTGGTTCATGAACGGTTCACAGAAACAGAAAATCTTGACAATCACTTGTATAGTTATCGGCTCAATTTTTCTTATCACTTTTCTTGGCATCTGTTGGGCAATAAAACGGCGGGAACCAGCTTTTGTTGGTCTCGAGGATAAAATAAAACCGGATGTTATGGACAGCTACTATTTTCCTAAAGAAGGTTTCACATATCAAGGCCTTGTGGATGCAACCAGAAATTTCTCTGAAGACGTGGTTTTAGGGAGAGGAGCATGCGGAACGGTCTACAAAGCTGAGATGTCTGATGGTGAAGTGATAGCTGTTAAAAAGCTAAATTCTCGTGGCGAAGGAGCTAGTTCTGATAATAGCTTCAGAGCTGAGATATCAACACTTGGAAAGATAAGGCACCGGAATATTGTGAAGCTATATGGTTTCTGCTATCACCAGAACTCACATCTTCTCTTGTATGAGTATATGGCGAAGGGAAGCCTTGGCGAACAACTTCAACAAGGTAAAAAAACCAGCTTTTTGGATTGGAATGCTCGGTATAGAATTGCCGTTGGTGCTGCAGAGGGTCTTTGTTACCTCCATCATGATTGCAGACCACAAATAGTTCACCGCGACATAAAATCGGACAACATTCTTCTTGATGAACTATTCCAAGCACATGTTGGAGACTTTGGTCTGGCTAAGTTGATTGATCTCTCTTACTCAAAGTCCATGTCAGCTGTTGCTGGCTCTTACGGATACATTGCTCCAGGTGAGTAGAACATCAAACCAATTTATGTCTCCCACATTCACTTCCCGACATAATTGATATATGTTTTTATGTGTTTCAGAATATGCTTACACGATGAAAGTGACAAAGAAATGCGATATCTATAGCTTTGGAGTTGTGCTGTTGGAGCTAATAACAGGAAAGCCCCCTGTTCAACCGCTGGAGCAAGGTGGGGATCTAGTCAACTGGATTAGAAGATCAATCCGTAACATGGTTCCAACCATTGACATGTTTGATGGGAGGCTAGATACAAATGATAAGAGAACGACTGAAGATGTCTCTTATCCTAAAAATTGCACTGTTCTGCACCAGCAACTCCCCAGCTAGTAGACCGACTATGAGAGAAGTTGTCGCTATGATTATTGAAGCTCGGGAATCAATTAGCCTCTCTTCCTCATCCATTACATCAGAAACTGCTCTAGAAGAAAGCAGCTACTCCAAAGGTCTGTCCGTTTCCACACACTTTTCTCTAAAATTTCCAACATTCATTCACTTTTTCTGATTCTCATATCAACATTTCTTGCGAGTGCGCAGAAATTGACTTCGTTGCATCACCTTGAAGCCAGCAAATAATTCCGGTTCAGTTTGGTTCGGCAGAGAGTGTAAAATAGAATTGTTGATTATGAGTTACTTGAGCCTCTATTGATATCTTCAGGTATTAGTTATTACATATACCAACAAATCGTCCAGACACATTGCAGAATATGTTTTAACGATATTGCAGAAGAACAAACACAGAGTCCAGGAACTAGCAGTAGCAACTAAGATCTTTCATTATCTGCAAAAATGGAATATGATTGATTAGCAGATCACGTGTACAACAATCTAAGGGGATTTAGTTATTATTTAGAGGAATACAGTAAACGTACCTTCCTAGAATCTTCTTCGCTCTGATATACTCGTTGACATACATTGAACATAATCAAGCTTACTTCAGTTAAAAATTAGAAACAACACAAGAAACGATAGAAAGACAAAACTTGAAACCAAAGTTATCAAAATTAATCTTTTCTCAAACAAAATTTCCTCTATCGAAACAACAGAATTGAGAAAATGTGTTTAATACTCCTTCGTTGTACGGCGAGATTACCTCAACGCGCAAAATCCCTAATTTTTGTAAAACAAGACCAAATTCAGGCACACAAGCTTTCTTCAAATCCAATTTTTGAAAAACTCGATAATTAATTGGTTTCCCGAGAAACCCAATTTCGTATTATATATAGAACGATGATTCATCAATTCTGCAACATTCGAAAAGCAATCAAACCTTAACATGGCTGGATTTTTGACAAAGAAGAATCCCAATCGCAAAATCCGGAAAAGCTTTACTGCCAAATGCTCTACTTTAATGAAGCAACAACACGCTCGTCTCTATATAATTCGCCTCTGCGCCACAATGCTTCTCCGATCATACATAGATCACGACGATTACTAATAATTTGGGCCTTTGGGCTTCTTTCTCCTCTTAACGAATTAGGGTTTTTAGCTACAGCCGGAGAGGAAGCTCACGGCGTGTTAGTTCTTACATTTTTTTCTGGCCGGTTCAGACTTTTTTCCTTCTTTTTTTTCTCTCTTCATTGATGATTACAGTGTAAGCAATTATCATTACATCAAGTGAACGATATTTAAACAAGTTTATGTTTTGCTTAACTACGAACTCGTACTAAACCTTTTTGATCATTTGTGAACCTTAACCCAACGGCCCATGTAAACAAGGGTTAAGGCCCAAATTAATGTGACCGTTAGGTGGAGGAATGAGATCAACGGCACTTTTTTCTTTCTTAATCCTTTCCCTCATCTACTGTTCCCAAAAACTCTTGGACTTCCATTAATGGCGATACCAATTGCGACTTGTAGGAATTTCCATCAACTGGTCAGCCACAGAATGGTGGTTTCGTTTTCACTATTATTAACCTTGGTTTTCATTGTAAAGGTTCCTCATTTAGCTTCCGTTCCTTGATCATTCCTCTCCAAGACGACGAGGTCTGTGTAGCTTCTTGTATGATCAATGTAAGCTCAAGTTCGTATCCTAGTAGTTGATTTCCGTGTAGCTGTCTCCAGAAATGTTTTTGCTTTCGTTACGAAAGTTTGTTCGTTTATTAATAAAACTCCATCTAACCTCTATGAACAAACTCCACTACTTGTACCAAATAAATTTTCCTAACAAATTTTACCTTAAGCTACTTGTTGATGCAGGAAAACCTCAAAAATATATGGATTTTGACCTAAGCAAAGATTGATTGAATTGAACTAATTTGTGATGAAGAAAAATGTTAACTTTATTGATTTCAAACTGCTGATTACAATGAATAAGGAACCATAATTCTAAATCTATGTTTTTTTGCCTAGTTGTCGAGCTATATTTCTTATGGCTCGGTTCTTTAACCTCATCGTCCGAGATCTTCTTGCAACATCTCTCCCATGGTCTCACTGCTCCATTTCCTTTCCCACTTCTCACTATGACTTGTTCGACAAGCTCCAGAAATTCTTCTATTACCCGTAAAGTTTTTAATTTGATAAGACCTTCTGATTTGATTCTGCCTAGATCCTCACAGTTTTTTTATAAGACCTTGTGATTCGATTGCGGCTTTGAATGATAGGCAAATAATTTAGGGATGGTTTTTTTTCTTTTCTGATCACAAGTTCCATAGTTTGGATCAAATTTAGGAGCGTAGATATTAAAGCTATACAGTGGCTTTTGAAGCTGTAAGCATGGCTGAGGATTTGTACAAGCCATTGCTGGAACCTGATAGTATTATTCAGGCTGATACTTTCAATAGAGAAGGAATTGACTTGGTAAATGGTTCTGTGGCTTCTCTAGTATTATTTTAAATCTCTTGGATTCTTTAGTGGCAAAAATGGTTCTCACGCTTCAGCATGACAGGGTGTATTGCCATTGGAGGAGGTTTTTGAATACCTAAGAACATCGCCGCAGGGGCTTTTATCTGAAGATGCTGAAGAAAGATTGAAGATATTTGGTCCTAACAGACTTGAAGAGAAACGGGTAATATAACAAACAGGACATACTGTGTCTTCGTAGATAGTGTTGTTACTGCCAAGTGTCTCCATAGTGTTGTGCTAATTCCATAAAAACAATGATACAGGAGAGCAAGTTTCTGAAATTCCTTGGTTTTATGTGGAATCCTTTGTCATGGGTTATGGAAGCTGCAGCATTGATGGCCCTCACCCTCGCTTATAGCCAAGTAAGACAATTACAGTTTCTCATCCATTTTTTTCCATCCGTGAGTGTTTATGAAATAGTCTCTCTTCCCTACCATATGAAGATACACCTTGAAACTTATGGTCAATATGTTATTGCAGAACCAGGGTCCTGACTGGGAAGACTTTGTTGGAATCGTTTGCCTTTTACTGATCAATGCAACAATCAGCTTCCTTGAAGAAAATAGAGCTGGGGATGCTGCTGAAGCTCTGATGGCTTGCTTAGCTCTGAAAACAAGAGTCTGGTTCTTCCCACTATGAATTTTGATTCCAATGAGCCAGAACTAGAAAACTATCTGCACAATTGTTTCCCATACCAGTTTATATTATTGATCTTCTTAATTATAGGTTCTTAGAGATGGACAGTGGCAAGAGAACGAAGCGTCTATCTTGGTACCTGGTGATATAATTAGCATAAAGCTTGGGGATATCATTCCTGCAGATGCTCGCCTTCTTGAAGGAGACCCCTTGAAGATTGATCAGGTACATCCGGAATATCTAGCACTTTAGTTGCATATCTCTTCTCTGACAGAATACTTAAAATATTTACTCCTGCAGTCCGTGCTGACCGGAGAATCACTACCTGTGACCAAGAAAAAGGGTGAGCAAGTCTTTTCTGGTTCTACTTGTAAACAAGGCGAAATAGAAGCTGTTGTGATCGCAACTGGAGGGAGCACTTTCTTTGGAAAAACAGTGCGTTTGGTGGACAGTACAGATGTAACTGGACATTTTCAGCAGGTTAGCGTCGTTATTTCCTCTTTTGGTTGATAGAATCTGATTGGTAAAAATGTAACTTTTGGAACCGGTAAAGTTTACAGTCTGCAACTTGCGAGAACATAACATTTTTCTTTGAAATGTTTTCTTCAAGGTTCTGACATCAATTGGAAACTTCTGCATTTGCTCTATTGCTGTTGGAATGGTTCTTGAGATCATCGTCATGTTCCCTATACAACATCGCTCCTACAGAAATGGGATCAATAACCTTCTTGTACTACTGATTGGAGGCATACCCATTGCCATGCCCACTGTACTCTCTATTACACTTGCCGTTGGATCTTATCGACTATCTGAGCAGGTACAAAGCCCTGACATTCTATCTTTAGTATTTAACTTTACAGATGAATTGAGAAAAATCCTAATTTTAAGCTGCTGGATGCATAAGGAATTCTTATTTGTTTATCTTTGAAACACCAATTCTTATTCTATAAGGGCGCCATTACAAAGAGGATGACTGCAATAGAGGAAATAGCAGGAATGGATGTACTCTGTTGTGATAAAACTGGAACTCTTACGTTGAACAGTCTTACCGTTGATAAAAATCTTATTGAGGTATGACGTGCATTTCAAGTTTAAAGAATACAGTTACCAAAGGTGTTTACCATGTGCAATTCCATCTGCACAGGTTTTCCCTGAGTACATGGACAAGGACACAATTTTGTTGCTTGCAAGCCGAGCTTCACGATTAGAAAACCAGGATGCTATAGATGCTGCTATTGTTAGTATGCTTGCTGATCCTAAAGAGGTAGAGTTGTTTTCTCCTACATAAACTCTCAGTTAAGACTATGTCGCCTTCTTACAAAACATTCTCATACAAAGGTTGTTTATCTGTAGGCACGTGCAAACATTAGAGAAATTCATTTCCTGCCATTTAATCCCGTGGACAAACGTACCGCAATAACATATATTGATTCTGATGGAAGATGGTATCGCGCTACCAAAGGAGCTCCTGAACAGGTAGCAAAGTATTACCCTATTACTGACTATAAGTTTAACAAACCGTTTGCTGTGTCAGTACTAAACTGTACTATGTTATAGGTTCTAAGCTTGTGTCAACAGAAAAATGAGATCGCACAAAGAGTTTATGCTATCATCAATAGATTTGCAGAAAAAGGTTTGAGGTCTCTTGCCGTTGCTTATCAGGTAACACCTTTGTTCACTCCCTTTCTCTCTTGATTTGGTTTCATAATAAGTTAAATTTTGACGTAGCACCTTATTTATGACAGTAGTTACTACAATCCATTGTATCATTTTGATCACTGAAAGAATTGGTTCTAGGAAATTCCAGAGAAAAACAGCATTAGTCCTGGAGGACCATGGAGGTTCTGTGGTATGCTGCCATTGTTTGATCCCCCAAGACATGATAGCGCTGAAACCGTTCTTAGAGCTCTTAATCTTGGAGTTTGCGTCAAAATGATCACCGGTAAGTCTAGACCTTAAGAAATATAGCTGAAGATTATCTCATGAATACTTACCCTCGAGCTTGGTGGCTTGGGGCCACAAAGAAGCACACACAGAATATGAATGAAAGGCTGATGATAAGTTCTGGAAAAAAAAAATGTAGGTGATCAGTTGGCGATTGCAAAGGAGACAGGCAGACGTCTTGGAATGGGAACCAACATGTATGCTTCTTCCTCTTTGCTAGGCCACAACAATGATGAGCATGAAGCCATTCCAGTGGATGAGCTAATTGAAATGGCAGATGGATTTGCAGGAGTATTTCCTGGTCATTATCACAATACAACCCTAATAATCTATGAGGTTTCAGATGTGCTCTCAGTTCTGATTCCAATTATTATTTTTCTCTCATGTTACAGAACACAAGTATGAGATTGTGAAGATTTTACAAGAAAAGAAGCATGTGGTTGGAATGACCGGAGATGGTGTGAATGATGCTCCTGCTCTCAAAAAAGCTGACATCGGAATAGCTGTCGCGGATGCAACAGATGCCGCAAGAAGCTCTGCTGACATAGTACTAACTGAGCCCGGCTTAAGTGTAATTATCAGTGCTGTCTTGACCAGCAGAGCCATTTTCCAGCGGATGAGAAACTATACAGTTAAGTAATCAATTTTGATGAAATTCTCAATTTACTTATGTTTTTCACTGAATTACCGACTAATGAGCACGAATTTGCAGGTATATGCTGTCTCTATCACCATACGCATAGTGGTAAGGAGCTCCATGATACATGATCTAACTCATCTTAGTTAAGGACCATCTACTTGATCTTTCTCTTGTTATCATCAATGTTACATGCAGCTTAGTTTTACACTTTTAGCGTTGATATGGGAATACGACTTTCCACCTTTCATGGTTCTGATAATAGCAATACTCAATGACGGTAATCTTTTAAACCTCTCAATAGCTTTATGTTGATGTAAAAGAAACCTAATTTTAACAATTTCAAGTGATCTTGTTTATCTCCTACGCATCAGGTACCATCATGACTATAGCTAAAGATAAAGTTAGGCCATCTCCTACACCAGAGAGTTGGAAGCTCAACCAAATATTTGCGACTGGAATTGTCATCGGAACATACTTAGCATTGGTGACTGTCCTATTCTACTGGATCGTTGTTTTCACCTCCTTCTTCGAGGTATCATTCCATTGGTCAAAGTAAGTTCAAGTTTGCTTACCGAAAACAACGCATTACTAGTGACCAATCTCTGGATCTTTAATGGCTGCAGAAATACTTCCATGTTGAATCAATCGCCAATAACAGTAAACAAGTCTCATCCGCTGTGTATCTTCAAGTGAGCATCATAAGCCAAGCACTCATATTCGTAACACGTAGTCAAAGCTGGTCATTTGTTGAACGTCCCAGTTGTTTCCTGTTTATAGCCTTCTTTATTGCTCAATATGTAAGAATTCTCCATTGTTCAACTACTACATCACAGAATGTCATATAGAATATGTAGATCTTCAATTTGGACTTGTCCATTTCATGTACACAGGTAGCTACAATAATTGCTGTGTATGCCAATATCAGCTTTGCTAACATCAATAGTATTGGATGGGGATGGGCAGGTGTTATATGGTTATACAGTCTGATATTTTACGTACCTCTAGATATTATAAAGTTTGTCTTTCAGTACGCATTGAGTGGAGAAGCTTGGAATCTCGTATTGGACCGTAAGGTTGTTGATGCAGCATGCTTCTTCTCTGCTTATTACTCTGTCTCAGACTTATATTCTGCATTTATTAAAGAAGAGGTTATTGTTTTTTCTTGCAGACAGCTTTTACTAATAAGAAAGATTATGGGAAAGATGATAGAACCGCCAATGTAACCATCTCTCAGAGAAATCGCTCTGCAGAAGAACTCAGTGGAAGCAATTCTCACGCTTCTTGGATCGCTGAACAAACTCGGAGGCGTGCAGAAATCGCTAGGTTATATTTTTGTGTATGCCTCTTTTAAGTTTTCTCTTTCAATTCATATACTACCACAACCATTAACATAAATGTAACTTCATCTGGTAGGCTCGTAGAGGTACACTCGGTGTCAAGGCATTTAGAATCAGTGATCAAGCTCAAACAAATTGACCCAAAGGTGATTGGTACAGCTCATACCATATAAAAAAGACTATTGATATTTCCCAACTCAAAATCTCTACATAAAGAGGGATAGAACAATCTTGGGTGCCTCCATGATGTAACAACAAAACCTAGAGCATTCATATGATCTGTAGTCTCTAATCTAGTGTAGTTTTCTAGTGACAGCATAAATTGCACCTGATCTGCGGTTGAGCTCAATTGTAGACCATATATGTAGGTGTTGAACTGAACTTATGATTATTTTTCACCACTTTGGTTACTGCATCCAGAAAATCTTTCTCGGTCACTGTCTTTCTTCGTGCTCGAATGGCAAACATTCCAGCCTCTGTACATACGCTTCTGATATCAGCTCCTGAGACGTTCATAACTGATAATTTCAGTGACAGTATTGACATCTCTAGAACTTAGGAGGAGAGTGAAAAGAAAGTAAGAAGCGTGCCTGAGGTATATGGACAAAGACGAGCAAGCAGCTCATAACGAATATGCTTATCACAGTTCATTGATCTTGTATGGATTTTGAATACATGAATCCTGCCTTGTAAGTCTGGAAGACCAAACTCTATCTTACGATCTAACCGTCCAGGACGCACCAAAGCTGGATCTAGTGAGTCAGGCCTGTACAATAAGGATTAGGAACTAGGCAATAACTGCATTTGTGAAAGTCAAGATTAATGTGAAGAAGACCTGTTTGTGGCCATAAGTACTTTAATATTCCCTAGTGGATCAAAACCATCCAGTTGGTTCACAATCTCCAGCATAGTTCGCTGGATCTCGCAGTCTCCAGAGGAACCAACACCAAATCTTTCACCTCCAATGGCATCAATTTCGTCAAAGAAGATAATACAAGCTCTTTTTGAACGTGCAATCTGCAGAAAACAAACAAGAAAACGATATCACTGAATGATTGATGAGCCATTGACAAAGTAGACCAATCACGGGATACGAACAGCGAATGAATTACCTTAAAAATTTCACGAACCATCAAAGCTCCCTCACCAAAATTTTTCTGAAGAAGATCAGTCCCTATAACCCGAATGAAAGTTGCTGCGGTTCTGTTAGCCACGGCTCTAGCTAAGAGAGTTTTACCGGTTCCAGGAGGACCATAACAAAGCACACCCCTTGGAGGATCCAGCCCCAGTTTTATAAACTTCTCAGGATGAAGCATCGGCCACTCAACAACCTGAAAGCAATGTCTGTTAGATATAGAGAATTTATGCTTAAGCAGGAAATAAAAAACACATTGAACTTGCTCACTTCTCGGATCTGTTTGATATGCTCTTTGCATCCACCCACATCATTGTATGTCACATCTGGTATATCTTCCACAGTAAGCATTTTGAGTTTGCAATCAATACTTGGAGGCAGTGCCAACACTATTTGAGCCTTGTAATTGATTCTGTAATCGACCACTAATTAGTTTTTGGATATTGTTTAAGAACCATACTGAGAAAGGTTCTCTGTTTGTAGAGGAAACCAATCAACTAACCCCACACGCATGCCTTCTTCTACATCGCTCGGACAGAGACTGCTCCTCGCACATAGTTCCCACCCTTCTTCTTCTGACTTGATGACATACTTAACATCTTCAGAGTCTGGATTGAGTATAGTCTTGCATGTACAAATCTAAGTGACGAAATACGATCAATAACCCTGTAAATTTATCACATTTCTGAATATTGAGGAGCCTGGGAGAGTAATATTACATACTATTAGAACCTCTTCTTCATTCATCCTTTTCAAATCAGTGTTAAGATCCCACTGGCTTCGTGGAGCCAAACCCATGTCACATTCTTCGACCACTGATAAACCAGTAAAAGCATTAATAAAAGAGATTACTTTTTTCACGAGATTGAAATTTTCAGAAGAGAAAGCTCACCGCTTGTATCTTCAATCTTCTTCGCGAGTTCCTCTATCTCTTTTTCCACCTTCCTTATAGCAGCATCATAAGGCCCAAATGCCTGAAGTATTCATGGAAACAAAGATGACAAAATCAACAGTTACTTAAAGAAAAAAGAAAAAAGTTATAGTTGTTTCTTGGGTCACTGAAGAACATAACTTAAGAGTTCGAGAGATGTCCAGTGAATATCGTAAAGCAATAAGAGACTAAACAAAAAAAAAAAAGAAGATTTGAGATTGAAGTAAGAATCAACAGTATTGGATTTCTGAAACTTCGATGCGTAGAAGCAGCAAAGTTAGTGATCAAGAACAACGATACCGTAGGAACGAAGAAATTACATACGTAGGTTTTGAATATTGCAATGTCATCTTCGTCAAGAGGAATTAGAGGTAGATTCTTCTCGTCTTCATTATCGTCCGCCATTGTTACGCACTTACGCTCTCTCTCTCTCAACTGTTTTATTGTTTTTTACTCGGTCTCGGAAGAGAGTTACAGATGTGTTATATATATTTCTTGAGAGAGAGGGAAAATTATGGGAACTTAACTTTCTGAACAAATCCTCAGATTATTGTTAAATCAAAATCGCCCCCTTCACTTATCATATTATCAATTTCAACCCAACATCTTTTCGTGAAAACCTAAGACCATTTTATGTAGATTGTGATTAACATTGTCTGAAGATGTCAATGTGGTGTTTTCTTTTTCTCAGCTCTTTCTATCAGTAGACTTCTTTTGTCAAGTTACTGCAAAGATATTGGAAGATCGGTCGCAGAAAGTGTGTATATGATTGACGAATCAACCTGCTATCTCTAGCAGGAGTAAAATTGAAAACCATACGGATTCGTTTATCGAATACAAATCATTACCCTCAATTAATATACTATACAAAACAGTTCCAACAAAGTTACAATATGTATATAAATGTGAACCAAACTTATGTTGTTTTGCTTTTAGAAGCACAACCACGAGGGGCTAAATAACTTTAGACGAAGAGACATGACAAAATGAGACTACTCTTGATACTTACGAGAGAGAGGACAGATTTTACCGGAAGAGTTGTCCAGGTCGGGTTTTGTTGCATAGAAATCAAAGTTGAAGTAAAGGCAATGCCATTACTACACCAAAAACCGACACTAGCAACAGTATTATCCAGGCCGGCAATCCCTGTTTCTTGTTCTTTTTCCTCTCCTTTAAGCCACTGCCTGAGTCCTCCTTTGTTGGTTCAATGGTTTTCTCTGACTCGGCTTTAATAGTGCTATTTTGCGGAGCCTCTGATGTTGTTGGTGTTGTCAGTTGTGTGGCCGCTTGCTCATCTAGTTGCTGCTGGTTGTACTTGTCTACGTACTCTGGAAATAACTTACGGAATGCTGGGCTGTAACGAATAAGAATATTGGAATCAGGTGAAAAACCCAAACATGTAAAGCTCAGGTCTCAGCATTCACTCCTAATATCGGTTATCTAGTCAGCTTTTACTACTCTAAACACAAATAACTAAAGTTAGCTTCTAAATAAATCCACAATTTGATCAATTTTGATGCTGGGATGGTCTTACGTTTTACAATTGAAAGCAAGAGATGACTTGGCCAATCGTTGTTTCTCAGCTACAGTAGTATTCACACTTCCAGTAGTTGGACTGTTATCCATCTGCGCCACAAGAAAAATGTTTGAAGAAAGCTTAAGAACAGACAAAAATATTGCCATGTTAAATAATCAGATCTAAGCGAAAGAACTGTTACAATATAAATATAAGATTTTCAAGCAAGATATCCATAAACCGGTAGAACCTACAATTTGCTTACCATAAATGAGAGGAGCCCTGTAAGTATGCTGCATCCACGAAAAAAGTTGTTTACAAAAAGGTATACCGATCATCATCTTCCAAAAATTTGTGTAAAATTATAAATCTCAAATCAATTGTGTAACCAAAGGAGGAGAAAATCTGCCTTGATACAGACCACATCGGATTCCAGCTTTCTGGATGAACTGTAATTGCCAAGTAAACTATTCAGATATCGGACAAATTAAATGATATGAAAAAGTTGAATAGAAAGTGCAGATTGTCCTTACAATCACTCATAGACAGACAGATTTTCTTTTGTGTCATAAATCTACCGTTTGGTGTAGTCATCCTGAGGCATAAAAAAAAAATAATAATAATCCATTGGAAACTGGACTAACAGCTGAGTTAGAGTAATGTTGAGACTCAATTCTAAAGAAAAATAGAAGCATACATTATTCCGGGTGGCTTGTAAGGATACTCTGGAGGGAACTTGATCTTTCCATAGTAGAACCCACCTGTTAGGCAAAATTTTAGCATAAAAAAAATCCTGCTAAGCCCAAGACAGCACTAACAAGAAACATCTGAAAGGAGATTTTCACCTGCAAACGGTGTTCCATCACTACCTTCAAGCACATAATCTGTAAGATTAATGACAATAGTTTAACTCTATGTTAAAGTAGCTCAAGCTACCTTTATTTACATACTAAAGGCAGGAACACTAGAAAATCTGAAACTCCCTAACCGCTATCAGGCTAAGAGTAACACTAATAACAGCTTTGCACAATTGAGGACGAAAAAAACAAATCTCTGATGTTACTATTAAAGCATATATAAACCTCTGATTGATAAGCCTTCACAATTTGTTAAAAAGTAATTACTATATTTACGATCTGCTCTTTCCACTCCCATCATAGTTACCCATTGTTTCATAGTTTATTATATATTCCCAAGTACAAAAAATATGCCCATCATATATACCTCATCTTAAAATCTTCATATAAAAGCTTGCAATAGAATAACGGTTTAGCCAGTAAGAGACAAAAAAAAAGAAAAAGAAAAAAAAGATAGGAAAGGCTTACGCCACTCGAGAATGTCATTTGGAGAAGGACGAGCAACAACATGGGAGACAGGTTCCTAAAGTCCCAAACAGAAAATATAATAAATCCTCCCAAAGAAACAAAAGAAAATATGAAACTTATGCTAGACCAAAAACCAAAGATACATTCACATACAAATACAGCATCATTTGAACAGTCCAGAAAAGAAAGGTAGGAACGACATAAGAAGAGATAGTACCTTGCAAAGTGCTCTATATTCCTTTTGAAGGCGTTTAATACAGGCCTTTTCTGCCATCTAGGTGTTATGGACTAAGTAAATAACTGCAGCTGCTGTCAAAACCCGTTCGAAATAATCAACAAAACGAGATATAGAAGTCTACTGTCTACATAAAATTCATCAGTCACATCAGTTAGGAGAGAAAAGCATTCCCTGTAGGCCAATGTGGCATCAACAGTTACTTTTTACATGAAATTGGTAAGGAATCTAAAACCTAGGAAAATCTTCATACCCTTATGATGTCTGAATTACATATATGAACTTCATATCGAGGTGACTGAAGTTGTGAAAATTCATGATAACCAGAGACACCTTCTAATAAGAATCCCCAAAATTCATGAGCTTGGGAAGTTGTTTCACCCAAATCAGTGGAAATAATTGAAAGCTACAGAATTTCGACCAGTTACAGCCAAATTGGAAAGAAATGATCTGAGATTTCCTAGAAAATATCTCAACCTAGAAACTTTTTCGATTCGACTGAGAAATAACAACGATAAGCAAACCAAACTCGAACCAACTGCAGTTATCTTCGATCAATATGTAAGATACCACGGAAACTTCTTCCCATGGTTTTTTAAAAATAACATATAAAAAATCTCAAGCCGCAGCAAAGAAAAGCCTCAGTTTGATCGAGATTCCAATTGCAATTCAAGCTTCACTCTTACCAAGTAACGCAAAATCGGAAATGCAACGAAGAAATTTCAAAGTAGAAACACCAGATCCAAGAAAAAAATTATGACAGAAATTCAGTACCTGAATCGAATTTTGTCGAGGAAGATTTTCTCTCTGGGGTTTCTCGTTAATCACTTTCTCTTTCTCGTAGAGAGAGAATAGCCTAACTTGAACTGGTTTAGCTAAACCGAACAATTTATCCCACGAGTTTGGCCGGTATTGTATAATAATTCCGGTTCTTTATTTCTCTGCCACACAACTCTCCCCAAGATAAATCTCCTTTTTGACTTAATAAACCTCTTTCTAATTGAGGATTAATCATTTAATAACCTAAGATTATTTTAGAAACGTTATTGTTTTTATTGAGTACAGTAATGCACTTTTTTCTATTTTTTTATCCTCCAGTTGAGGATCTACTCATCAAAAATCTGCACCGGTTCTTAGAATCAATTTTTATTTACTCTTCATAAAAAGAAAACAATGTTGTATAGTTATTAGTAGAGAGACAAAACAGCTGTTTCCCTGCAATATATATTTCTTTTCTGAAATTGGACTTACACTAATACCACCAAATTCCAAGGTTCTGTCTTTTATAAGTTATATTAAAATCCAACAAAGTTAAGTTTCAGCCTCTTTTGAGTTCCCCAATAACAGTAGGCAGAAAATCACGTGCTCTAATCACATGACCACCATGTCTTAAGTTTCAAAGCAGTTACATGAGGTTAGGTAATGTGAATATGTGGATCTTTGTCTCTACATATGATAATACTGTATCATCGTTTCAATGTTGATGCTCAGGAAATGATTAAGATTAAGATAAGTATCTCTACATCTGACTAAATAGCAGCAGTCAAAGTACGATCACGTGATCAGATCCCAATAACTATGTGTTCAAACAAACACCATCAAATCTTATTTTATAAAGTAGAACCCTCTCGTCTTTCTCCATCTCTCTCTTTCTCTAACTCACATCTCTATCAAAGATTTTCTCAGTTACATGTCCAAAGAACATAACAGAACAAGCACAACTCCAAAGCTTTCAAGAGTTCTAATTAACGAAATTACAAGAAGGATCACGAGTCACGATGAAGAGATATTGTTCAATGGCTCTACTTCTGTTACTTGTAGCTTTCTTTAGCAGCAAGTATAGTGTAGAGGGACGTTTTCTGTTAACGATGAAACATTCTGGTCAAGCTGTGAGAGACCTGCAGATAAGCAAGGAGATGAAGAAAAGGCCACTTAAAGGAGAAGAAGATAGCTTCAGAAGAATCCCAAGGAGCGGTTCAAATCCTATACAGAACAAGTAAAGAAGAAATGAGACACTATATAGTTTTTGATTTTTTATGTATCCCCATAGATGAGTTTTAGATGTAATTGACACCAAGAGTGTGTGTGTTTCTTTTATCAGGTGTAATCCACCAATAGATGTCGAAGGAAGTAGGAAACAGCAAGTCACAGCATCAAGCAAACCTTAAATTCCAATTCTTTTTCTTTTTTCTTATCTTAGATCCTCTTTGTTATTTTTTTGTAGAATAGGTACCTAGATATGTGTTTCTCAGTGCTGTAATCTACCTGATATATATGAACTCATCTTTCAGTTTTGCTGCATTCAATTTTCGATTAAAGAAATGTGAAAACTTTACAACGTCTTACTCTAGTATTGTCTAACCTTCAATTTCTCAACCCTATGAGTCTTTGTGCTATATTCTTTTCTCCTTTTCTTCTTTGTGATTTATTTTCTTTTCCACAGCATGTTCTTCTCACTGGTCTTCAAGTATATAATAACCAACTTCTCTCTCTCTATGTACTTATGCTACAAATGCATCCTCAGATTGGCTAATGAAAATTTGATGTTCTTGAACCAAATGCAGATTTAAACTCATAATATCCTGTTTTTCACTGGTTACTTCTCACTGCACAGCAGCAGCAATAATCAAATTCTTGTAGCACATAAACTTGATAGAAGTAATCACAGTGATTCAACAGAACTTAAGAGCACTACATTGCCTTTAGGATATTCATGTGTACAACATCCCTATATCGCTGATACAGATTGTTTCAAAGAATTTTAAGACCAAAAGAAACAAAGTGGCATCTCACTATCATGAACAGAATAAATGTCTAGACTTTAGAAATGAGTTGACTCATGACTTGAGAAAAGATTCATTAGCAAATCATATGTAAAGTCTTACCAACTATGTAAAGCCCTAGCTAAATCCTACAAAGAAAACAATACTAAACCTCAAAAATCAAACAGGCTAAAAAAAGTAGTACTTTCTCCAGACTAGCATGTGCTAATCATTTTACTTTCTCCCTCACAAGATTAATAATACAGTCCTACAGAGGGATACTTCATGTTCATTGAGACAGAGTCTATGAAGTACTGTGATGGTGATAATATGGCTTGTTCTAGCCAAGTAAACACAGCTACTGAATACCTAAAGTCTTTTCGAATAGAAAAACAAGACTTAAGAGCCATTGAAATGGACAGAAGATAAACTAAACACTAAGTAGTCTACTTCAAGGGTTGCAAAACTAAAATGAAAAACAAGGAAAGCTAACATTACAAGGTGCGGTGAAACGTTTTTCTGGTTGATACTAGGGATTATGGATTTTGTTTCCGAACCAATTGGGCCTGAGGAGAATCTAGACCGTAACTAGGCCCATAACGGCCCAAAACTTATTTTAATAATGACATTTGTCCAATTTTAAGAGCGTTTAAGTCGCCGACTGTGTACAATAAAACACATGGTTCGGTCCGAAACCACGTTCCAGATGTTCTTTATGTTAATTTAATAGTTCATAAATAGTACTAGTAGATTAGACCATTCAAAATTAACCCAAAAAAAAACAGTATATTTATTCACGAATAACAATATTCATCGTAAACAACTATAAAAACTGAGATGACAGATAATTTCAATACTTTCAGTTTTCACATTTTTTTATATAATTTTTTGTGACTATTGTTTTGACTATTTTTTTCCACTGAAAAATATATTACACACCAATCTTATAACAAAAATTACAAACAAACTCGATGGAACATAGAAATATTTCTAAAAAAGCAAACCCAAACCAGGGAAATTAAAACTTTTGATAAGAGAAACTAAACAAGAAAATCAGAAAATTATGGTAGAAAAATTAAAACACAAGGCAATTAGAACTAATTTATAACCGGAATTTCAAATCAAACTGCGAGGAACCTCAATAAAGCTGTTGTTTGATATTTTGTTGACTATTGTTTGATTTTTTGGGGACAAAATTGAAATAAAGATAGAACAAAAATAAAGGAAAAAGGAAGTAAATAAATATTCGTTGAAAAGGGTTTAACGAAATCCATTGAATATAAAGGCAAATTCCTTAAATTCCAAGTCGATGGACGACCAGAAGAAATGTCCAAATCAGTGTGAGAGAGAGAAATCATAGAAATAGGGAACTTTCGTCTTTTGAGCTATTTAGATTTGAGCACCAAGCAAAGTTATAAAATTCCCTGATCACACATCGCAGATGCGGAGATTCGTGATTGGCCAAGCCAAAAATCTCTTAGATCAGTCTCGTCGTCATCCTCGTCATCACAAAAACCTTCGCTTTCTCTCTCTTCTTTCTCCTTTTTCTGCTCCTTCCGATTCTCCTCCTCTCTATTCGTCGCGTTTCTTCTCTTCTCCTTCCGATATGTCTGCTTCTGATTCCTCTTCCTCTCTTCCTGTTACTCTTGACTCCATCAATCCCAAGGTGGGTTTTTTTCCCGCTGTTCTCTTGTTCAATCAATAGTTTTCTTTGTTGGGGTTGATGTTTGTTTTTATTTTGCATACTGGGTTTTATTTTCCTAGATTGATTGGAGGCTTCTTTGGTCAGTTTTGATTTTGTTGTACACTCGAGTAAAAGTTCTGATCCACTATTTGGTAAAGCGAAAAGCTTTGTTTAATTTCTTCGAGATTGTTCTGCATGTGATCTAAGGTGTATTGGTTCTTGTTGTTTCAACAATCTCTCTTTTTGGGTGCCACTTAAATCGAATTTATTCATTATATGTTTCTGCATCTCGATCATTGAATCTTGATGGATTTATCTGTTTTTGTTTTGTCATCCTTTTGTATTTTATACTCATAAAACTGGGACTTTTGGGGATCCTTTTTGTTCTTCAGCTTTTTATGGATATTTGAAATGCACTTTTTTCTTTTTGGATTCATGAGTTCCTTATTGATTCGATCCTTCTGATTATTAAATGATAGTTTGATGCTTCCTTATAACTTGATTTGGTGAAATGATTAGCTCTTACTTTCCAATTAAATAGTTTCTCGTTAGAGAACAGTTCTGCATCTAACTGATGTCTTGAAACTATTGTTTGGTTTTGTACTCTTAACAATATGGTATTTTGGGGGAATCTTAGGTTCTCCGATGTGAATATGCCGTCCGTGGAGAAATTGTCAACATTGCTCAGGTAAGCAGCTTTATTTTTGATTGTATTTTTCTAAAGTGGATACTGCTTTGCTTATCTTGATTTCTGCTTTCATCTCGCAGAAATTGCAAGACGATTTGAAGGCTAATAAGGATGCTTATCCGTTTGATGAGGTACGTTGTAATCAGTTTAGTCCTTTTTCATGCTGTCTAACTTGATTCTTATCATGAGTGAAGCTTACAAGCTTTCTGACCTTTGACAGATTATCTACTGTAATATCGGGAATCCTCAATCTCTTGGTCAGCAGCCAATAACATTTTTCAGAGAGGTAACTGAGTGAGCTTTTATGGTGCTGGTTTGTTCCATATGTTAGTGATGGGTTAACTTATAACATTTATGTGTCAGGTTCTTGCTTTGTGTTCCCACACAGCTCTGTTGGACGAGAGTGCAACACACGGTTTGTTCAGGTACTAGAAGTGGTTTATATGTCTTACCTCACTAGAACTCAGCTTCTGAGTTGTTTTATCTGTATGGTGTAAGATTGTTTTGACATTAAATTTTGCAACTTTATCAGTTCCGATTCAATTGAGCGTGCTTGGAAGATTCTGGATCAAATTCCCGGGAAAGCTACTGGTGCTTACAGCCACAGCCAGGTTTGTGGCATTGTGATTCCTGATAGCATTTCCCTCTTTCTCAGAAAATGATTTCCTCACTTAATCTTCTGTTCTGTCTCAGGGTATCAAGGGATTACGTGATGCAATTGCTGCTGGTATTGAAGCCCGTGATGGTTTCCCTGCTGATCCTAATGACATTTTCATGACAGATGGTGCAAGCCCAGGGGTAACGATCATTAAACTTTTCTTTCTATTGGGGCTATAGGTGTTCGTCTAAAAATTATAACATGTTATATGAAGGTGACAATAATGTTCCTCTCCTTCTAGGTTCATATGATGATGCAACTTCTCATAACTTCAGAAAAAGATGGAATCCTTTGCCCTATTCCTCAGTACCCATTGTATTCAGCTTCAATTGCTCTTCATGGTGGAACTCTGGTATGTTTGTTATGTCTGACTTATGATGATTACATTTTGGCACACGCCTTTACCGACTGTGGAAAGGAATCTGCTTCCGAGTTTCTCTTGTCGTTCTTCTAATTGTTGTTATCTTCTACTGGTAGGTTCCATACTACCTAGATGAAGCGTCAGGCTGGGGTCTTGAAATATCTGAGCTGAAGAAGCAACTTGAAGATGCTAGGTCAAAGGGCATCACCGTAAGAGCTTTGGCTGTCATTAACCCTGGAAACCCAACAGGGCAGGTAAATTGATCTTTGAGACTAGAAATAACCATTCTATACCATTGTGAATTTCACAGTTGAGTTTAAATTTTAAGCTATGATATGTTCTGGTTAAAGGTTCTTGCAGAAGAAAACCAGCGTGAAGTTGTTGATTTCTGCAAAAAAGAGGGATTAGTTCTTCTAGCGGACGAGGTTTATCAAGAGAATATTTATGTCCCTGACAAAAAATTCCATTCCTTCAAGAAAGTAGCCCGGTCTATGGGCTATGGAGAGAAGGATATCGCTTTAGTCTCATTCCAATCCATCTCCAAAGGTTTTAAAAAGACCAAATCTCAGTCAATTGATAAGCTTCTGATCTTTGCAATTGAAATTAATCTCAAAACTGGATGGACTCATTGGTTTCATTAGGGTACTATGGAGAGTGTGGAAAGAGAGGCGGCTACATGGAGGTTACCGGATTTACTTCTGATGTAAGAGAGCAGATATACAAAGTTGCTTCTGTGAATCTTTGTTCCAACATCTCTGGTCAAATTCTTGCTAGCCTCGTCATGAACCCACCCAAGGTATAAAAATATCTATACTTACTTTCTCATCCCAATTGATTTTGTCTCCACCATTAAAGTGGCTAGAGCTTGTACCCCGATAATTGAATCTAAAAGCTTTGTGAAATTTAATCAGCCGGGTGATGACTCCTATGAGTCATACATAGCAGAGAAGGATGGAATTCTCTCGTCATTAGCAAAACGTGCAAAGGTTAGCTAGCCATCTAATAGAGAAAGGATGACCAAACAAGATTAGATCTTGCTGTTCTAATTCGAATTAACTCCAACCGTGCAGACTCTTGAAGAGGCTTTGAACAAGCTAGAGGGTGTTACATGCAATAGAGCAGAAGGAGCTATGTATTTGTTTCCTCGCCTTAGCCTTCCACAGAAAGCGATTTCAGCTGCAGAGGCTGAAAATTCAGCACCAGATGCATTCTACTGCAAACGCCTTCTAAAAGCTACTGGAGTAGTTGTAGTCCCTGGTTCTGGCTTTAGACAGGTTTGAAAAAAGAAAAAAGCTTTGATCTCCTGAGACCGAACGTAAAGCTCACTCATTGTTTATTGATCTTGTCTGATTTTTCTTATTTTGCGTTTGATATAGGTACCCGGAACATGGCATTTCAGATGCACTATACTTCCGCAAGAGGACAAGATTCCAGCGATTGTTGATCGTCTGACTGGTTTCCACAAGAGCTTCATGGACGAGTTCCGCGACTAAGCTTGCTGTTTTGACTATCTCTCTATATAGATATGATCAACGTTTAATAATAAGAAAAGGTTCCATGCAGATTCTTTTTCAATGACATCGTGTTTACAGAAGCTAAGATGTGATGTAAGAGCTTAAACTTTTGGTTTTGAGAATTTTTATTTATTTTGAGATTTATCATAAACGGTTTGTCAAAATGCAATCTTCTTGAAAAAGAGAAGATTTTATTTTGCTTTCCATATTAAAATCATTGGTTAGACACTTTTGTATGCTTTCCATATATGACCACGCTTGAGTCATACGAAGGCCGACCCAGATAAATCTATTTTTGATTCCTAAAACCGAAAACAAAATTTTTGCCCATTTTATAAAAATTAAGTAAAATATTTTTTTTAATCTACCTCTAAAATTGATTCTCTAAAATCTCTAATTTAATATACTAATTCTAGAAGGGAGGAATTTGATCTAAAAATTTCTACCCTTAAATTAAAATAAAAGAAAATCTCAATTAAGAGTTTTTAATGTTCTCGAATAACCTAATTTCCCGCATTTAAAATTCCGAAGCTGCTTTTTTTACTAAGGACTTACTCGTAATCTATTGTTTCGTAAACACATCTCCACGTCCATGACTTATTAGTCAATAAAATTTGGTTGACAAAAAATTGTTGATGACGGATTTCAGGTCAGAACAGACCATGCCGAAACAAGTTGACATCTACTCACTATATTAACACTATAATTAATATTTTGTGAAAAGATAGATTTATTCATAATTCAAACTCAAACAATATCATGTGATTGATATTGTGCCGAGGTACACAACTTTTGAATCGAATTTAAGTAGAGATACATAAAAAAATAGTCAAATTTCGGTGAAGACACTTGATAAACCGTGACTAATTGTATGGTTCAACTACAAATATTTCAAAGAAATACCTAAAATTTGTTAATTGCAAAGTAGGAAATATACACATCTGAATAGCTTGAATGCATATAACTAAACTCAACAAAACTAATGTCAAATACTTAAGAAATTCATTAGAATAGTCCTACGTCGTTAACCCATCATATTGACTGGCCCATGCCGGAAAAACGTCAACCGTCCGATCATTACCTATCTCAACGATCCTCTTACCTAAATTCTCTCGCAACACACGTAATCATTCAGCTCCTCCTCCGGCACATTCTCACCTGAATGTATCTTCAAACTCACCGGAGCCTTACGAAGATACTTGTCCATCAAGGCATCCACATGGCCAAATTTCTATGGATCATACCGCATCGAGAGAACGTTATAACCGCGATTTTTGAATATTCCACGGCGTCGTTTTGAGAATGTTACTTATCTCTTTAATCTCTATCTTTAGTCGACCTCGTGTTGTTTTAGGGGTTTTCGTTATTGTCGTCTCCTTTTTAGGTTGAGTAGCCAACACGTTAGAATTTTGACATTGGTCCTTGATCCCTAAGCAAGTGATCAATGAAGTTTCTCTTAGTTATTCCATTACCTAATAAGACTGAGAGATGGAAATATCGTTAGGGCTTTTCCTGCAAGTGGGATTTGTAGTTGTTCATGGTCAAGAATAGGAAATTGTGTTATTATCATTTATGGTAATTGTGATATTAAATGCTCTTGCAATTAATTAATCAACATTTTACGGAATAATTCCATAAATTAAAGGCAGTCTGTTAGGACACGTGTTTTCTTACACAAACATAATTATATCCGAAATACAACTTTCCATTTGACTCGAGCCTTGAAGAATCAATTTTGATGCATGTAATATTTGATGGTCCTCCCTAGGATTGTAAATTAGACTCAATCCCTAATGGAACAGGTTAAATAGTACGGTTTAACCCGGTTTGAAACCCAAACCCGAATCATTTTATTTTTGTTAAATTGTTGCAATTTTATTTAATAGAGCAAGAGTTTAATATAATCCCTAGTTACAGCCCACTAGCAAGGAATTCAACTTGAACCAAGTAAAGATTAGAAGTAATTGAAAGTTTTCCTGAAATTTGTTTTTCGGGTTATTAATCTAGATCCCCACTGAATTTTTTAAAAATTGTTAAACCACTTAAATTTTAAATTTTAATTTAAAACTCCATAATAGAGTTAACATTTTAACCCAAACCTATTAATCTAGTTAAAATCATGTGATTTATATAAAACGTACACATTCAAATATATTTTTTAATTAAAATCGCAATTTGTAATTCTAAATCCTTAATTGAAGTAAAATCCAAATAATTTTACAAAAAGTTATATATATTAATAGATCTAGGTCAAATTTTTTAAAAAGTGGTATGGTTTAGCTTATTTGAAATACAATATTAAAACATAATTTTAGTTATAATTGAAAATGTAATATAAAATTTAAAACACTATGTAACATAGTATTTTTTTTTCGTCAAATGAAACTATATTGAAGCCATATAATCATTTATTATAGCACTTTGTAAGAAGAAAGCAGAACAAACTGGTGATACATTCCAATCATAAGCTGATTGCTTAGCAATGAATTTAGCAAGAGAGTCGCCACAGTGATTATGTGTGCGAGATCTATGTGTAAACTTGACTTGCGAGAACATATTTATCCAAGCGGAAATGGTTGTGACATTGTGTTGTTTACGAAGGTTAGTTGTTTTACTATTCAGCAATCGAATAATGTTGAGATTATCGCCTTCGAAGTCAATAGATTGCACCCCCCCATTAGCCCACATGACTTGCATTGCCCATATAAGTGCCGAAAATTCCGCTTCTTCGACTGTATAGTGCTCCTGAAATTTGCCCATTCCGTATAAGAGTGACTCACCCTTCAAGTTTCTTAATATCCACCCCAGACCCGAATGATTTGTTATGAGAAGCATCATAATTACATTTTAATAAACCAGGGTCAGGTCTTGTCCAATGATGATCGTTAGTACATGTTTGTGCAGACACCGAAGGACGGCAGTGTTGAACAATCTGGTTTTGTATGAAGAATCCATTCCGTTGTATCATCAAAAGCGCGTGAGACAACGGATGCTACTTCGAAAGATTCGTGATTAATATACAAAGCATTCCGACTCTTCCACAGACGCCACATAATCCAAAAAGGTAGGAGACGTAAGGACATGTCTAGAAAAGTATTCTTCTCTATAATGAAAATATACCGTAGCTTATCATGTATGTCCACCAAGGGATTACACAGATAGTCCGAAGACAAACCTGAAACCCTCCAGACTGCTTGAGCATAAAGACAGGTGAATAAGGTATGATTTTGTGATTCAGGTGAACTGGTACAGCGAATACATTCCGTGGGTGCTTGTATATTACGCCTTGCTAAGTTAAGACCAACATATCCTTAAATCAAGCACATACAAATATCCTAAGTATTGTATCTGTATACAGTATACATTGGAGATCTCTCTAACATGAGCAAAATCTTAAGCTTAAGTTACATGTAAAGAAGATGCTGCTTACTTGTACTTGTCCATGATTTTATTTGCTTCTTCAAGTGGATCATCCATTGGTTTGGAATCAGAGCTATAATCGTTTCCTCTTTGTTTAGGAGCTTCATCTTTGTTTAAGGCTATGAATAAGAAATATGCAAATCCCATGGTACCCACACAAAGAAAGCCGGTTGATAGAAAAGATTTGAGAACAAAAAGTGAAACCGCCAATACTGCAATTGTCACAGAGATTCTAGCTACTGGTCTAGGCACAGAAACAGGTACAAGCTTTGTTCCAGCTTCAATTCCATCTTTCCCAATATTCCACACAGTTCTAAGAACTGAACCTGTACCTCCAGGGGGGGGGGGGGGGGGGGGGGGGGGTCCTTTGGTGCCGCAATTGCACCGTAAACAAATTCTTCTTCGAGACTTCTCGCCGAATTGTAACCGGCGAAACTCAAAACAGGAACGAGAATTGCGGAGGATGAAGCAACGACGAGAGGGTTGATTATAGGCCTTGGAAAGAGAGAAGGAGGCAGAAGAAGATGAAATCGCCAAGCTGTTCATCTTGCTCAGATCCAAATTGTGTGGTTTAATTTCTGTGTAATTCTAGAATTTTGTGTGGTTATTAGCAATTTTTGTAAGGAAGGGTATAGAAGTAAAAGCCTAACACGATAATTGGTCTTTTCGATACCAGTAGTCGTCGTCGAACGGAGAGAGACAAAATGGAGGCGACGAGGAAGGCGGAGGAGCTAGTGAAGAAGGTGATGAAGGGAAACGATGCTTCTCATGATGCCTCGCACGTGTGGAGGGTTCGTGACCTTGCTCTCTCAATCGCTCGCGAACAAGGCCTCTCTTCAACTCGGACTCCCATGGAAATTGTGAGTTATAAACTGCCCTAAATCCCCAAAAAAACTTGTAATTTCTTTTCGTAATTCTTGTAGTGATATAGAGTGTGAGATAGTTATTGTGAAATTTCAAAAGAGAATTCCTTTGGGTAAAACAAATTCTGTTCATCTGTACAGGTGGAGCTTGCAGCTCTTCTCCATGATATAGGTACTTAAGTGTTTTCTTTATCTGTTCTTTAAGTCATGTGTTTGTACTCCACAGGTTGAACATAGTGTGTATCTCTTGCTCTATCTTTCTCTTATCAGGTGATTACAAGTACATAAGGTTTGTAACTCTTAGTCTTCTTTTCTTTTGATTCGCTTGAGTAAACTGAAGTTTCTTGATTTTGCTTCCTTGAAAAAAAAGAATGTACTTCCCCTCCTGAAATTTACTCTGCATATAACTGTTTTTGAACTAACCTGGATGAATAAATTCACTGGGAAGTGTTTCCATGGGAACCTATGGCTAGAACACTTCTGTTTGTAGATGACATAAGGTGAGGCTTGTGAGATTCTTGCCGAGATTTCTCACCGTAGAATTAGTTAGGCTCTACTAAGTGGAACTTGTTGTGGATATGAAAAACAAAAACTTATGATTTTTGATGAACTATGAGGTGTAATTCTCTGCCTCTGACATGTTGCTTTATGGCTAAAAATTATTATAACAAGTGACCCTTCGGAAGCAAAACTTGTTGAGAATTTTCTGGATGAGGAGGGTATAGAAGAGGCCAAAAAGATGAAGATACTAACGATCATCAATGGAATGGGTTAGTTTCTAGTTCCTACTTTTACTTAATACATCTAATGTACTTTACTAACTTGCAAGAGTTTTCACTAAGTAGGAGTTTTGCAAAAAGCATTCTGTTGTATCTCAATTTGTGAAAGGAAACAAGTGTGTATCCAGGTTTTAAAGATGCATTTTTACTAAGAAACTAAAAGGAACCTCAGAAACGGAAGAAAGGGGTGGGACTGAACAGGACCAAGAGTATCCATCGAAGAAGCTCCTTTTCCTTCTCTTTT